>JBBPBX010001308.1:65762-105306 GCA_038048925.1 Garcialebias charrua
ATATATATATATATATATATATATATATATATTCTCTTTACATGTTATAATCTCAGAATTTATACTAGGCAGTAATGTAATTCTGTGCCTTGCAACATGATTTTTTCATTAACTGCATACTGTTCTGCATCTAGAGATCAGGGGCCTCATGTATCAACGGTGCGTACACACAAAAACCGTGCGTACGTCACTATCCACGCAAAACTCCGTATGTATCAAAACAGAACTGAACGTGGATATGTCCGCACCGCCACGGCAGCTCCAGTGCAGGCGTACGCAGGTTTCTGTGGTTTGTGTTCCTTTGGCGACACCTACAGGTGATTCTGGAAACTGTTCATGATGGGGTAATAATTAGGGATGCACCGATCCACATTTCTCACTTCCGATCCGATCCGATACTTATTAACTCAGTATCGACCGATACCGATACTTTCCCGATCCGATACTGTTCAGGTATTTGACTCTGTATAATGAAACTTTTGCACCCAAACTATTCATTTTAACATTGTGTGAGATAAACCCAATGAAGACACTCTTAAGCCTTACAATAGGGAACCCCCTTATTGTAAGGCTTAAGAGTGTCTTCATTGGGTTTATCTCACACAATGTTAAAAAGGGCAGTCACAGATTGTGATTGAACACAAGTGCTCTTTGAAGCTGGATCGGAAAAGTATCGGCAGGTTTGATCCGATACCCGATACTTAAATAATGCTGGTATCGGATACCGATAATGGATCGGATCTGCCCCATCCCTAGTAATAATGATTATTTCCACCCAAACACACATGATGAACAATTATTACATCCACATGGACGCAATCAGAATACAACCTGCAAAAAATATAAAAAACAGAAAGACTGAATAGTTCTGCACAGCTTAAATTCTTGTTTTTTGTTCATTTTTAGCTGTTTTAGCAGTTGAAGAACGTGATGCATGATGGGACAAGACGACATTCCTCTGTTGCAGGGTATATTTAAATGAAAACAACGTTTTCTTTTTTTTAATTCATTCCAGATTTAAAGAACACAAGAAAACTATTTAAAAAAAACCCACAAGAAATCCTCTTTTTCCTTCATTTCATGTATTGTTTCATTTCATGTTGTTCATTCTAAATAGTTTTCTTGTGTTCTTTAAATCTGGAATGAATAAATAAAAAAAGACGTTGTACCATGCGGGATTCGAACTCATGACCTTTGGGACAAAAGGCAGACACGCTACCCACTGACCTATCAATGCATGTTAAAACAGCTGGGTCAACTTCTCATTTAAAAGTGGACGGTTTGTTGTGCGCTGAGCGTGCCAAACAAAACCTTTTTCTGTGCCTCTCTACGTCACTCAGAAGTGTCTCCAGTTCACAGTCCGTGAAGTTCCTCTTTTTTCCACGTTTCGACATGATTTGCAATAGAGCAAAGACGACATTCCTAACGTGCAGGGCAAATTTAAATGAATTTGCATATTTATATGGAGGCGTGTCAAAGGCGGAGTCGGCCACTCTCTCATGTGCGCTCAATTCCACGTTGATTGTGATGTACAAAAGGAATGTGCGTGGATTCCGGTGTACGCACAGTTTGATACATCTGGATTTATTTGTGCGTACGCAGTTTTCTGGATTTGACCGTACACAACTTTTCAGTAAGAAATCCACGCAAGTCTTTGTACATGAGGCCCCAGGACACTAAATGTGGGACAAAGAATATGTTTGTATGAGTTAGTGTGGAACTTTCTACCACTGCTGAAAGACACAATTAGACACTAAAAGACTGTTCGGTTGACGTATTAGACTTTTAAAAATGTAATTTTTTAAGTATTTTGAATCCCGTTTATAGACGGATTATATTTGTGTATTTGTTTTTTCTAAACCAAAACACAAATTTATATTATTTTTTTCAGTCTGGAGAAAAGAACTTGTGAAAGGTCACAGCTATGCTGCACATTGTGGTAAATATTGCTACATTTCCTGTGTCTCACAATGAGACAGGCTGTGTCTGCTGCCATAGTTCTTATAATTAAACAATATTATCATTAAAAGATGAATATTTGTATGCCCCAGATTAAAGCAAAGGTGTTTAACTTCAATTTCTTTCTCCCCAAACTGTCAAGGTTCTCTCTGTGAGAGTCCGTTCGGGAGAGTTGATTGCAAATATCTGCAAAATTCAATTCTACGTGGTGTTCTAACAACAAGGAGTTGAAAATTGGTAACCTCTGTAGAAAATTTTCGGTCAACAGATTTTTTTTCTGCACTAATCCCCGGATCTAATATCTCATGTTTTATTTTTCATTTCTCGTGAGACTTTTGTGTCAGGTGCAAGTCTTACATTGAGTCGTGCACAGACTACTTTCTTGAGTTTTGTGTTTTCTTTTACACAGTTTATGGTTCAAACCGACTGTGACTCAAGGTGAATGAAGCTACTTTCTACTAGTTACTAATGCACTATATACGCTTGTTACCCATTGTTGCAAACCTCTACATGGAGGAAGTGGAACAGAGAGCCCTACACTCCTATGAGGGAACAACTCCACGCCATTCGTTCCGATATGTGGATGATACCTGGGTCAAAATCCAAGCCAGGGAGGTGGAAGCGTTCACCAGACACATTAACTCTGTTGATAACAACATCAAGTTCACCAGAGAGGATGCAAACGACAACAAGCTGTCTTTTTTGGACTGTTTGGTTCACATGGAGGGAGAGGACAGCCTCAACATTGAAGTTTACAGAAAACCAACCCACACAGACCAGTATCTTCTGTTTGACTCTCACCACTGGAGCACAAACTCTCTGTCATCAGAACTTCACAGCATTGGGCCGAACACATCCACACAAAGACATAAGGGAAGGAAAAGGAACAGAAACACATCAACAAATCTCTCCAAACATGTGGATATCTCAACTGGGCTTTTGTCAAGTCAGCAAGGAAATCTACAAAACACAATAATGAACAGAAAAAGGCTAACAGATGAAAAAACATTGTCATTCCTTATGTTGCTGGAGTTTCAGAGAATTTCAGAAGGATTTTCAACAAACACAACATCCCAGTACATTTCAAACCCAGCAGGACTCTCAGACAGAGGCTGGTCCACCCTAAGGACAAAACCCCCACACACAAACAGAGTGGTGTAGTGTACGCAGTCCAGTGCAGCGAGGACTGTCCAGACCTCTACATTGGAGAAACTAAGCAGCCCATCCACAGAAGAATGTCCCAACACAGGAGAGCCTCCTCCTCTGGACAAAACTCAGCTGTTCACCTCCACCTCACGGACAAGGGTCACTCATTTGAGGACCAGAATGTGCACATTTTGGACCGGGAGCACAGGTGGTTTGAGAGGGGTGTGAAGGAAGCTGTTTATATCAAGAAAGAACGACCCTCGCTTAATAGAGGAGGAGGAGTGAGATTTCAACTTTCCAAGACTTATAACGCAGTTTTGGGGCTGATTCCCAGACGTTTTACACCGGATGGGAGCAGAGGTGTCTTGTCTGGGAATTAGACTAGCAAAGTTTTTTGAGAAGCCTCTGCTGTTGGGTTGTGAGGTGTGTTTTGTCAATTTACATACAGTTGTGTGTCTTCTGTCAGAGACCTCAAGAAACCCCTACTGTTAAAGCTGGTGTATGTAACTTATTTTTTAAACATATTTCTTCACTCTGCCACTATCTAATGATAGATTGATGTTTTACAGGTAATCTCTGAAAAAAACTATAGTCCTCTGGCGTCTCCCGGTGGTAATAAAAGCATTTATAAAAACCAAAGTGCCCCGTGGTTAACCAGCCAATAAAAACAGAGTTTATAACCAGCCAATAAAAACAGAGCTTCTAACTTCTCACGCTCCTAACCCAGCCCCCCCCCCAACCCACGCCCCCGCCTGTGATCCCGCAGCGGCTGCGCAGGTTCTCGTTGAAATAATTGCAAAGCGATGCAGGACTGTTTTATATGTGACACAAATGTATTAAATTCCCCTTCTTCATCCCTTATCTGGACTTTTCTTTTGTTTTTTTGCCAAAAGTCAAGTGATCGCTCCCTCCTTCTCCTCTCCCTCCGCTGAGTGCAATGAATGAGGAAATGACTGAGGTTGTCACGAGCGAATTAAACTCAGGTTTTACGTGGCTGCTCGAGTCCCTGCAGATTTTCTGGTGTTCTGGAGTGCTGGACCAGCGCTCCATGGTTTAATTTTATATATTTAGAACGTTTTATTAACATATAAACACAGAATATGCAGCGGCTCCGACAGGAGCTGACAGCGGAGGCGGAGCTGATCTCAAGTTTAGCAGACCACGGGGGAGCAGCCATATATGGCTCTGAGGGGGAGGGAGCAGAATGCTTTCCTTGTTCAAAAATTTTCTAAGTGTTTTGGTCATACAGAAACTGCAGATAGCAGCTTTAAGGTGTGATTGGTCAATTTACATGTATGTGTTACCTCAGCTTGCAATTTACATAGGTTGGTGCGTGTCTCCTGTTATAACTCCACTCGCACACAGGCTGCTCATAGAATTGATAAAGCCCTCTGGATAGAGGTCGGAACATTTTCTGTAACAAATAAAGTTCAGTTGATCTTGTATTGAACGCCTTTTTTTGATTTTATCATGTCCTGGACGACTGAGAATCTTCCCCAGCATATATACGCTTGCTAACTGTTCTGCAAGTAAACCACGTGTTTGTGCAAAACTCTTCAAAGCTCAATATGCTGCAGAATTTTTTATGTAATGAAAAATGAACGGACAATTTATGAAGAATTGCATTCCTGATAAAGAAACGTTTTTTTTTTATTTTAATTCTCATCTTGAGAACTCTCATTACAATGTGCATTTAAAGCAGAATACTGATTCTGGTGAAGAATAAGCTTACTAACAAAAACAATTAAGGATAGGAGAGTTAGGAGAGTTATATTTGCAATCTGTGATTTGACATGGATACACATCTGAAATATTTGAAACAATTAAAAAAAAATACAAAAAGTGTCCTACTGAGGACTTTTGTTCATTTAAATTTGTTGTGACAGAGAAGCAGGCCAATGCAGTCGTCTACCGACCAGCTTTTATATGTATATAAACAAAAATAGATGAGTAAATAATAAATGAACAGGATAGACTGATGCATCATACAATAGGAAGGCTATTAGCACTAAAACATTTTCCTTGTTAAAAATACAAAATTTTAAAATGTGGAGGCAGATGCTGTTGTCCTTTCACACAAGCTGATCTTTATTTTCTTTATTTCTTCTGAACATTTGGCTCAGCCGTCTGCGGGTTGAGTTTTTCACGGTTGACTGCATCTGCTGGCTTCATAGAAAACAGAATACATCAGGCAGGGGGAGGTCATGTTGGAAAACTGGAGGCACAAAAACTTCATGGAGACGAAAATACGTTTCAAGTGACACACATGCACAGACTGAAATGAGCTCTCACGAAAGCCTTTACTTCGCACTGGGCCACTGCATCCTCTGTGGCTGCCTGCCATGCTGGAGCAGCATTTCATCAGAGCATCTTATTAATATTACTGACTCCTTAGAGGTTTCAGAGTTATAAATACTAGCTCTTACCTCTTTGTGTCCGATACTGTAGACTCCGTTCTTTTCAAAGCCCCAAGCTTTACCCTCCAGTTCCTAGCAGCCTTATTTGACTTCTCCTGTGTTGTCTCCTGTAAAGTTGTAAATGTTTCAGTTTCTAAGTAAATTGTAATGATATGACATGGTTATTGTTCTATTTGAACAACAAAGTATTGTTGTTCATCCATGCATACTACCTCTGCTGTTCTGTTGTCTTCCTCTACACTCTCTAGCAGGTCATTCGTACTAAGCAGCTGTCCTCTGTGGTTTGCGTTCAGCTTTTCTGCATCAAAAACACATAATCAAGTCGGTCAAACCCCCCCAACAAAAGCAAGCATGCCAAAATATTAATATGAAATAGTATTAAGGAAGGAAATCTAATGTGGATTTCCTCCCACAGATGAAAGACATGCGTGTTAGGTTGGTTGGTAACTAAATTGCCCCTAGGTGAGAGTGAGTTTATTTGTCTATGTGGTAGGGATGCACCGATCCACATTTCTCACTTCCGATCCGATACCGATACTTATTAACTCAGTATCGACCGATACCGATACTTTCCCGATCCGATACTGTTCAGGTATTTGACTCTGTATAATGAAACTTTTGCACCCAAACTATTCATTTTAACATTGTGTGAGATAAACCCAATGAAGACACTCTTAAACCCTACAATAGGGAACCCCCTATTGTAAGGCTTAAGAGTGTCTTCATTGGGTTTATCTCACACAATGTTAAAAAGGGCAGTCACAGATTGTGATTGAACACAAGTGCTCTTTGAAGCTGGATCGGAAAAGTATCGGCAGGTTTGATCCGATATCCGATACTTAAATAATGCTGGTATCGGATACCGATACCGATACTGGATCGGATCTGCCCCATCCCTACTATGTGGCCTTGTGATAGATTGCATCCTGTCCAAAATGTACCCTGCTTCTTGCAGCATGACTAGTGGAGATAAACACCAGCTCCCCGTCACCCAGAAAGGAAAAAGTGGGTAAAGATAGATGGAGGTAAATAACTTACTTAAATTCAGAGCTGCAAATGTTGTGTCTGAGGCTGATCTCTGCCGAAAGTGTCTGGTTTTTTGCTGCTGAGGTTGGTTGCAATCCTGTTCTGCACTTTCAATGGGTTGGCTACATGACGGGTCTTCTTCCACAGCTGTTGAGTCAGTCTGACAAGTTTCAGGAACCTTTTGAGAACATCACAAGATGGAAAGGAGTTTAGTTTTGATGAATTTGCACGAAGACGTCTCGTCTCTGATTTGACTGATGCATGCCACATATATCAACTGTAGCCGTCGTGTCAAAATGCCTAAATTCCTTCTAAGGCTGTCAGACCTGTGAGACTGAGTAAGTTTCACCTCTGTTTCTTCGTGTTCCCAGAGAGCACTGGTTTCCATCTGAAACGCTTGGCTGCGCATCTGCTCTCTGGCGACTTTTTCCAGCATTTGACACACCTGCTCCAGGTAGAAAAACCCAGGACTCAGTTTATTCCCCTTCACATCAAGACCCTGCACAGATCAGCACAAAGGGGAAAAAATGTAACATTGTAAACACAAGGAAAGATGCCATGCAAAACATAGAAGAAGGCCTTGAAGGAAAGCTAAATTAACAATAAATGCATTTTGTTCCTTGAAGGAATGCATGCTGTTGAGATGTGATGGAGGTATGGTGGTTTGGGTCAAACCTTGCAGTCATAACTTTTTTTTCTCCAAATATTATTCATTTCATTTAAAAACATGACAATATATATACTGTATACAGTATATATATATATAAATGTAAATAAAATAAAATGAAAGGTGGCAGAAGAAGACTAGTCTTATGAAAACTGCCCCTTATTACTTAATTCTAATGTAAATCAAAATATTTTTACAAAATTTAAATTAAAATGTAATTCACAAAGACAATAACAATCTAGCTAAATTAAAAACATAAAAACTCAAACATCTAAATCACATCAGACAACAACTTAAGTAGATATGTATTAACGATTTCCATATTCTTTCAAGAGACTCGTCTTTATCAGTCTCTTAAATGTACTGTATACAGTGATCTGGCATTTTTAATGTTATCATCCAAACCATCCCACAATCCTATTCCCTGAATTATTGTGGATCGTTCCTTCAAACTACTACTAAAATAAGGCTTCACAAACATCTCAATTCCTTTAAGAAAATATACACTCTCTTAACAAAATTCATTTGAATATTAACAGGCAACATGCCTTTATGTGCCTTATACATAAGCAATAACATGTTATAATTAACCAAATCATAGAACTTCAGAATTTTCAGTTGATAAAATAAAGTAGTCGACGGTTATCTATAGTTTTTTTCATAATAATGTGTACAGCTCTTTTCTGTAAAATGAACAAAGGATTAGTTATAGTTTTACACGCTTTACCCCAGACTTCAATACAGTACACCAAATAAGGAACAACTATTGCATTATACAACATAAACATAAACATTGCTTTATCAGTGAATAGCTCTCTTACTTTATACAGAACTGCTATCGATCTAGATATTTTTGTTCTCAAAATATTATGCACAATCTCATGATGCTGGGAGATGTCACACTCACAGTATGTTAAGGATTATTCTCAGCTGCCACTACACCAAATACAAATACAATACACTCAATATTTCAAAAATTGGCTGAGTTACACCCATTTTGTGTAATGAATAGAATTCAAAATCTTACTTCTAACCTACAAAGCTCTCAACAACCTAGCTCCATCGTTCAAGATCGTATTGTTTCATATTTTCCCAACAAAGCACTTCGCTGTCAGACTGCAGGCTTACTTGCGGTCCCTAGAGTTTCCAAAAGCAGAATGGGAGGAAGAACTTTCAGTTCTCAGGCTCCTCTCTTGTGGAACCAACTTCCAGTTTCTGTCCATGAGGCTGACACATTGTCCAGTTTTAAGACTTTCCTTTTTGATCAATCCTATAGTTAGGGTTGGCTTGTTATGCTGTTAGGTTTACTCTACTAGAAGACAAATTCACCTAATTTCCATAAATGATAAATAATAAAATTGAATAGTTTTCATTTTGATACTATTTCTATCTTAACATGGGATTCGTGACCTGCCATTGTGTATCTGTTCCTACCAAACCCAGCTGGTTGAAGCAGATGGCCACTTGTCCTGAGCCTGGTTCTGTTAAAGGTTTCTTCCTCATGAGTGAGTTTTTCCTTTCCACTGTCATCTTCATGCTTGCTCAAGATGAGAGTTCTGCGATGGAGTTAAATTCAAAGCAGTTTGCTCTAACAAATAGTAGTTACCGTATTTTGTATTAATGAATGTTTCTGTTCAGTGCCCTGAGATGACTTCTGTTGTGACTTGGCACTATGTAAATAAACTGAATTGAATTGAATTAATGTACAAATAACAATATTTTTCTTTTGAAAGTTTCACTAGAATCCAACAAACAAACACAGACACAAGCAAAACATTATCACTCACTGCCAAAGACAAAACGGGAACAAAAGCATGAAATAACATGAAAATGCTCAATGGACTGTACTTATATATCACCATTCTATCTTATCAAGATACTCAAAGTGCTTTACACTACAATCCATGCCCTCGTTTACCCATTCATACAGCACTATAATAGATCTGTACAAAGACAATTAATGCGTCATCATGTTCATACATTGATGGGACACATCGGGGGCAATGAGGGGTTCAGTGTCTTTCCCAGGGACTTCAACATGTGACTGCTGGTGGAATCGAACTCCGAATTCTTGCATTGCAGGACGACTGCTCTAACCACACAGCCACAGCCGCCCCTGTTTAGTATAAAACAATTTGTGTAATTTTTCATCACAACATCGTAAAGCTCTTTAAGTCCTTTCAAAATACAAGTAACAGTGACAAGTTCAATTGGATGAATTAACTTTTAGGCCACACCAATTTAAAGGATCCAGTTCTATATCAACTTTTTATTTTATTTACACAGAAAAATGATAAAAACTACAAAAAATAACTACAGTAGTCATAATCTATTGATGCAGACGTTTACTAGGGTGACATTTAATCTGGTTACCCTGGCATTTACATTTTACCAAATGTTGCATAAGTTGGGGCGGCTGTGTCTGAGTGGTTAGAGCAGCCGTCCTCCAATGCAAGAGCTGGGGGTTCGATTCCACCGCATGCCAAAGTGTCCCTGAGCAAGACACTGAACCCCTCATTGCCTTTGATGTGTGTCCCATCAGTGTATGAATGTGATAAAGCACTGATTCGTCTGTGTACAGATCTAGTAGAGTGCTGCATGAATGGATAAATGAGGACACAGATTGTGTTGTAAAGCACTTTGAGTATCTTGATAATATAGAAAGGTGCTATAAAAGTGCAATCCATCCATTTATTAAATGGACAGCCTTAAAATTAGCTTCACATGTTTATTTATTCCTCAAATTTCATTAATGTACTTTTAAATTTTTTTTTTAATTTCTGCCAATCTCAGACTTCTTTTATCCTTCACCAGGATAAAAACTTGGAAACAAAAAAAAAACCTGCCATTGCCTTGTGTTTTATAAATGTGTTTAGTGCATCAGCAAGCAACATTTAGATTGTAAATAAAATGCTGTGTTTTATGTGATGAATGAACTTAGTTCCTTGCTAACTTTAATAATAAATAAATTAAGAGTGGCAATTTATGTTAGGAAATGCGTGATGCAAAACAAGTATAAGGATACATTGTTTTAAACAAGTAACTTATGGAGCTCATTAAGTTGTCATATTTAATTAGGCCTGAGATTAATTTTCTAAACAACATTGAAAACCTGTTTGGTCAGAAAATCAAGATTATTTAACTCATTGTTTCCAACTTTAAAGAAGCTTTTTGAAACAATAACTTGTCATAATTTCCGTGTTGCATTGCTCACAGTTATTTAACCCCGAACATAACAAAACAAGGACTCCTTGCGCACACACGCACACCCGAGGGCTGAAACACAAAGAGCTACTCCAATTTAAACCCTTAATCCTTCTGCTGCAACAACTTCCTTTGACAAAACATGAGCTGATTTTAAACTTTCACTTGACGGGAGATGTATCTGACAGTCGTTTACGTCACCAGCCAAAGAATGAGGACTGGATTTCTCTGCTGTCTGGTTCATGACATTTTTTTTTTTATTTGCTTTCACATCTGTGAAAAATCCCCGCTGACCTTTTAGCTTCCCGCTCATGCCTCTATTCCTCTCAGGTTCGTCACCTGGCTGGACCGGTTTCAGATCCATTCCAGCCAAAAGATGGAATCGTGAGCATGAACAGTCACCACTAATGACACGTCTGCCTCTGACTTTAAGACCTTCCTTGCAAGTAGGTGTTGCAATCCCTTAAATAAAGACTCTACCAGACTTCCCATCAACATTTTCAAGCACGCGCTGTGCAAGACTGTACATGAGTCCGTTGAGTCACTGATAACTGTGTAATTCCAAAACTAGTGTGGGGGAAAACAAATCCAGGGCTTTGAGTTTGATCTCTTCTGCAAAGCAGCTAAACGTTCAGTTTGGTTGCAGTTCACGTGTTTTACCTTTGATTTTTGCTCATCAGAACTCAAAATACATTGCTCCACTTCTGACATTTGTTTCAGAGGCACAGACGGGTCGAACCTCCTCTTGGTGTCGAAGCTCTGCGACCTTGGACACCTCACTAACTCTGATGCGTGCCGTTTGGGCAGGAAGGATGCTCGAGGCTGCTGGACAGCTGACTCATCTATGCTCTTCCAGTTCCTGGAGACAGCCTTCCGAAGAGCTCGTTCGACCTTTAGGTGCAAGATGGAGGACTCTTCCTCGGCTGCGCTGGAACATGGGCATGGGGATGGTGAGGAAGAGCAGGACGAAGGCACGGGAGAGGAGAGGACAGGAGACTGGGACAGTGATGGAGGGAGTCCTTCCCTTTGTAGCATGGGTGAGTCCGTTTCTGTAGAGGCAGAAAAGGATGAGACCTGACATGGCGTGCCACAGCTGGATAACTCCACACCAGAGTCCACCGACTCTGATCGAGGGTTGATTTCCATGTCAGAGGTAGGTCCAAGAGCGTCCAAGGTGTTGTTCTGAAGCAGCTGTGGCTGTGGAGACGTTATGGCCTCATTCACCCATGTCTCCATGAGATTCCCAAAGCTCGTGTATAGATTCATTTCCAGAAATGCTCCAGGTTTGTCCTCACCTGCTGAACTCCACAAAGAAAAAGGAACAGGCTGAGACAACCTGTTCAGGTAAAGAGGCGATGTAGAGATTTGAAGAAAAAAAAATTGAGAAAACTATTCTCTGATCCACCTCTCTTCCTTTGCCACGCCTCTTTACATCAGAGCTGCATGTTCATACCTGCATCTACCTGTCACCAAATACCAGAAATAAGGAAACTGCTTCGGTGCCATCAGAAAACTCACGTTGGCATTTTTAGCTAGAAGAGATTTGGACGACACAGACCGTGATTTGCATATTTAAAAAAAATGCTGACAAAACTACAAGAAAGATACTTTTCCCTCTAGCTGAGATAAACAAAAACAGTTTCCATGACAATAAAGGTCCTCATTGCAAACTTTAAATTTAAACACGAAAACTGTTATCCTGAACTACGGTATATCAAATGGTGCAGTGTACTCTGCTAGTTTTTCAGATGTACGGATATGCTATTCTAAAATGCGGCTATGCACTGAGTGTAAACTAAGCACTTGTTTGAATAAACCGAAGCATATTTGCATATCAATACATCAAGATGGTTGGACTTCTCCATCCTAAATGGCTTTTCCTTGGACGTTGCCTGTGCCAACCTTTTTCCGTAACTTCGTCTGTTCCTGTGGGTATCAACACGTAGTAGTTGGTACCTGAGCACAAAGTTTGCTTACAGTTTTTAAATTTAAGGACACATCAACCATCAATTTGAGACAAAATAGGTTTTGTTTCTTATTTTATGATTCATTTTTTGACTTGGCAATGTCTTTGCAGACGAGTAACATGTTGAAATTCTTCTGCGGTTCTACATTGTTGAGGTGTGAGCAGAAGTTGCAACAGCGTGAGCCGTTTCTTCACATCGACAAACCAAACAAAGCAGGATTTTTTTTTTATCTTGAGTTGTAGGAATGTGTCGATCGGACACTCCTGCCTACATTCTCCAGGTGAAGACGCGCCTCAGGGTCATCTGATCCGACCTGACGCACACATCCACTCGAGCCTGGAAACACAGCCAGAGAAAAAAAACGCCTGAAAGAGCAAACAGCTTTATTGTCTCAAGACAGTTGATGGGTGACTAGAATCTACTTGAGGCTGATAGTTGTGATTTATTGGTATACATTTTTAACGAGTGTTTGCACGATGTGGGTGACTGGTAAAATAGTTGCAACAATTCCTTCAATGTAGCTCCATAGTATCCCATGAAGCAGTGGACAGCTTTAAATGAAACTCAGAAAATAATTACGGTAACTGTTTGACTTTGAAGTCACACAGCCAGCTGACCTTAAGAAACACAAGAATAGGTTTCAGAAAACAACACAGCACAATGACTGCTTTGCTGAAGGTTTTTAATGATGTTGTTGAATTGGATGGTAAGGACTACTGTGCTGCACTTTTTTTAGACCTGTCTAAAGCTGTGACACTGTGGATCATGACATCTTGTGTCATAAGCTCTCAGAAATTGGTTTCTCAGATCACACCATTGGTTGGTTCTCTAATTATCTCTCAGATCGGAGGCAGTGTGTTCAACATAATGGAACTGCTTCCAGCTATCTAAACTGTTTATAATGGTGTACCACAAGGTTCAGTCATAGGAACCCCCCTCTTCACAATCTACATAAGTAATGTAGGATCATTCCTGATGCATCCTTACATTTCTATGCAGATGACACAGTTTTTTATTGTCAAGCTAGAACAGTTGCTAAGGTTTTCCAGCTTTTACAATCCGCTTTTGACATCATCCAGTCAGATTTGTTCCATCTCAAACTGGTGCTAAATGCTGATTAAACTAAGGGATGTTGTTTTCAAACAGGAAGACGGTACCGGCAGTCCTTCCTTCTAGTTTATCTTCGAATGGTGTTCCTATTGAGTTTGTCAGTTCTTACAAATACTGTATGTGGGTATCGACTTGCATCTCTTTTGAGCCTCATGTCGAAAACTTGGTAAAAAAACTGAAAGTTAAACTGGGTTTCTTTTTTTTAAATAAATCCTGTCTAACTCTGAATGCTAGGAAACACCTTGTAACTGCTACTTTCCTTCCCTCCATTGACTAAGGGGACAATAGTTACATGAATGCTCCTACAAGCACCCTGCAGATGTTGGACGCTGTGCTAAGATTCATAACCAGCTGTAACTGCCGTACTCATCGTTGCACCCTGGTATTCACTGGTTAACTGGACGTCATTACCTTCACGCAGACTCTTCCACTGGTACATTTTCATCTTTAAATCCCTTCTTAGTCTGCTGCCTTCATGCATCTCCTCCTACATGTCACTCAGTGAGTGCAGCTACAGCGTGCGCTCTCAGGACATTATTACATGCAGTGTCCCCTCAGTGAGAACCAAACTTGGCAAAGGGCCTTCTCTTACTCCACTCCTGTTTCCTGGAACACCTGCAAAAAGATCTGAAGTTGTCGACTTTGACCTCTCTAAAGGATTTTAAACAACTGTTAAGTTCATTTAAAAAAACAATGCAGACATGTTCCTGTTTTTAGGTTTTTACATCGCTTTGTAGTGTAGCTGTTTTTAAATTTTTTATATAATTTATTCTATTTCCTTTTCCTTTTATATGTTTTTATATGTCTATTGTTGTCTGTACCTCATCTGTGTTCTTCGTTTAAAACAGGTCTCTCTTGTAAATGAGTCCTCGAGGCTCAATGAGACTAAACTGTATAAATAAACCCAAAAAAGCTAAGTCTGGTCCTCTGGACATTCAAAAAAACAAAACAAAGCAAAGCAAAAATAAAAACTGTAGAAACGTTTTGTCTTTCGTCCGAAAGACTTCCTCAGTCTGAGAAGCTGTGTTCAGCTCAGTCTTATAAATGTATAAATAAAGGTTCAATAATTGTTATTATATTTTTTTAATCCTGAGGCTAAAATTTCTTGAGACTTCACAATATAACCATTCAATGCACCACTTAATTTTATTCCTGGAGATTATTTTAAGATCTTCTATTTGGTATTTCCTGACCAACAGAGACCACTGTTGAGAGTCCTGTGCACTAAAAAGACACGCATTTGGTTGTTTGGTCTGATTTTATGTAATACACTGTTTTAATCACTTGGTTTTATTGTACTCGTGTTTTTGATTGTACTGTGTATTTCGTGAGCTGAGTTTTAATGTTGACCAATTCCTGCAATTAGATCTGCTGAGGTGCTTTGAAGCCCTTTTTGTTTTTAAGTTAAAGGTGAATCTTGAAAATGAATCTTGCCCGAGGACGGGTCCACATGTGGCCTGAGGAAGAGAGACGAAGTCGTCCTCTGATTGGTGGACGGCACGTTGAACCAGGTTGTTCCCTCAGAGGTTACCTCTTTGCAGGTATGTCTGGCAACATGTGATCACTATTAATGATAACAATTTAAAAAGTAATTATATTTAAAATATATGTTAATGTTCAGCCCTTTCCACATGAAAACTGTTTTCACAGAGAGTAAAAGGGAAGTAGACTGATAAAGCATGTAAAATAAATGTATTTACAAATATATTTAAAATATTTTAAGAAGAAAACAAAAAAAGATTAATACTTAATCATCATTTTTGTTAAAAAAACATGCAGTATTCTGATTAGTGTATTAGTTAGAAAAAGAATTATTCATTTTGTGATGTAGTTTGTGTATCAGTTAGAAAAATTAAGTAGAATTACGGGTGATGTAGTTTGTGTATTAGTTAGAAAAATTAAGTAGAATTATTCATTTTGTGATCTAGTTTATGTATTACAGTTAGAAAAATAAGTGGAATTATTCATTCTGTGATGTTGCTTGAAGGTTATCATTGGTTGAACAAACTGTGAAATAGGGGCAGATATAATAAGATTTCATCTTCTTTCTGCTCCCTTCATTTTATCCTACTTGTATTCTTGTATCTGATGAAACTGTCTTGTATTGTTCTTTAAAATGAATGAATAAACATCAATCAATCAATCAATTAGTCACGAGAGTTTTTGCAGTTCACATAACTAGCTGTTCTGAATATGTCCGCCAGGGGTCAGTGTTGAGCATCCAATCATTGTTTTTCGGTTGGAACACTCATGTTTACTTTTTAATTGTACAAGTTCTATTGACACCAAACTGCATCACATGTGTTTGGGTTTGAATCTCTTTAGCAACCACAAAGTGCTCAGGGAGTTGAGCTGTCAGCTGCTCCGACATGGACGAACATAGCCTGAAATTCAACAAAAATGTTCCCTATCTCCTCCCGGGGTGAGTACAAAGACAACTCAAGTGTTTTTATTTAATTTAAATTAAACCTGTTAACTTTATATTGCAAACAGGCAGTTAGGCTTTCCATATGCGGACGATCATGCTGTCGTCGTCTGCACACAGTGAGCATGTGTCTGTTAGCAAAATATCTCATGAACCACTGGATTAATATCAATAAAACTTGCAGAAAGTAATCAATGGGTGCACAGCTACAACTGTTTAGGAACTGGGGTCATCCTGATTCAAGGTGGTTGCCACAGCCCAGTGACCTTAAAAAGCACAAAAATGACTGTAACTGTATCAGTTTTACACATTTTACCTTAAAGCTTTGGTTTGTTTAGTAGCAGAAAGTAATACCCAACACATACTCTGAGCACTAACAGGTTGCACGAGCTCTTAATTTAAAATGTTTCAGTCAAACTATTTGGGATTAACCTGTTCTGTCTGTTATCCAAATATCTTCTAAACTGCAGGACAGATTTAATTGAAACTTTCAGATAAAAGTGACTGGATGTAGCTCTACAGCTGTTTAAATTAAGGAGTCCGTTGTTTTTAAGGTGGCCACCACTAATTAACACCTATCAAAAATATAAATGACTATAACTCGGTCAGTTTTACAGATTTTGAGCTAAAATTTGAAGTGTTAGATCAGATAAGATGGTAATATTGCATATCATGCACAACATTATATTCAAAGTTTTACCTAGCTAGACTAACTAACTAACTACCTTGTAACTCCAAACTATAACTACTGCAGGTGATGTGCCTTAATAATAATAATAATAATAATTAATTCAATTTATAACGCACTTTTCATTACTGAAAATCTCAAAGTGCTACACATATATTGAATGCTACACACATTCATAAACCGGTGGCGGCAGACTACCATGCAAGGTGCTTTCCAGTCCTACCGGGAGCAACTCAGGGTTAAGTGTCTTGCCCAAGGACACAACGACACATGGTGCGGGTCCCGGGAGTCGAACCGCCAACTTTCCGATCGGGAGACGACTGCCATTACCACTACGCCACGGCCGCCCTTCCTATAGAAACTGTAAGACTTTAATTTGTTTTGTTTCAGAGTAACCTTAAAATCCACTCTTCATTTATACTTTTTACTCAGTTCTTCATCAACACAAAGCAACAAGATATATATTTTTGTAAACTGCTTCAAAATAAAAGACTGTTTGTATTGTAAACTTGTCTTTTTGGGGTTGATCCAAACTTGCTGCACCTTACTCACCCTTCTTGGCACGAAGTTGAGCTCAACCAGCTTGTAGGAAGCTGCCAGAGCTCAGTTTCATCTTCAGTGTCAAGACTTTCCTTCCAAATTGTTCCTGCGTTCATTTACACTGGAAAATTTCCACCAGAACAGACACTGGGTCATTTTAGCTGCTTGATTTGTTTGTATGTTGGTTGTTTTAACGCATGTTATATATATTTTTTTTTAGGTACACGGGGTACTGCCCACAGCTGAAGTTTCATATAGGCAAGTCGTATGGAAAGCTCACAAGCAAGTTGCTGAAAGAGACACATTCAGGCCATCTTCAGGTCCTCTCAGCAGAGACCAGCACTTCCCATCCATCCATCCCCGGCAATGATCCCAACAGAAGAATACCAGGATACACAGGTATAACCAGTGAGTTTCCCATGGTCTGAACAGTATGAACATGAGACCATTGACATGTGTCCAAGCTGCTAAATTATTAAGTAGAAGCTCTCAGTTGGCTGAAAGAGCGATACTGTACAGCAACTAGAAGAAAGGTATAATAAAATAGTTACTTATATGTTGGAAATGAAACAACCATAATCCCTTTAATGAATGCATATCACCGGCTGCCTTTCAAAGTTTCAAGGGTTTTAATGTTGGTCAAACCTTGAAAAGAATTACAGTATCTCACGCACAGACGCACTGTCGCAAAATGGAAGATTTTTTTTAAACATCCTTTCCCTTTCTGTTAGGTTTCATTCCAAGACGTGAGGAGTACATCGGCTGCACCTACTCCACGATGTGCGAAAACGCACTGACTGCGTTTCATCAGGAGACACAGGAGAGGATTCGAAGGAGATCGGTGAATCTGCCTCTCATCGGCCATCAACCCATTGATGTAAACTTTGCTTCTTCCTCTTATTCACAAACGCTTTGGCTTCACACATCTCTTTCTGACATTGTTTAAAGTACAACGGGGTCAAAGTCTCGTCATTACAGTTGTGTTTATTTCTTTAAAAACTTCAGCTCATATATGTTAAGTAATTTATATATAATTTAATTTGAAGTGATGTATATCTTAATCTTTCTGTGTTGACTTTTGGCCCTGAAGCCAAAACCACCTCTGAAAGCGATCTGCAGCATGGTGCCCTGCTACAAGTCCTTAAACACTTTCTTCCCTGGAAAACCATATCAAATGGATGATGATCCCCAGAAGTACATCATGTCAGTGTAAGGATGGTGCCCTCTGGTGGCGGGTTCACATCCTTACACTCCCTAGTCTCTGTTAATTGTCTTGATTATTTCCACCCTCGTGTTGTTCAGGTGTTTGTGATTGTCACGATGTGTGTTTGTGTGTATAAGTCTGTGTCCTGGTGTTTATCGTTGTCCTGGCATTGTCAGCTATGACTTAATCTGTGGCCTCTGCTCTGAGTTGCCCACCAGAACTCCCGCCTGATGATGGACGGTCTCCCGGCCGCCCCCCTGAGTCTACTCCGTGTCTTGGATGGCCTCCTGGCCACCCACCTTGAACTTGTTATATACCCTTGTGTTTAGTTGTTGTGTTTAGTTCAGATCCCAGGCTCGTCTCCTGTCGGATTTTGGTTTCTTGTCCTCGTTTCCTCATGCCCTCCATCCTTGCAGTTCCTTCCTCCGCCCGCCCTAGTTTTCTGGGGGGGCTTTTTGGGGATGCCAGGGGGCATCCTTGGTGGGGAGGGTACTGTAAGGATGGTGCCCTCTGGTGGTGGGTCCCCATCCTTGCACTCCCTGGTCTCTGTTAATTGTCTTGATTATTTCCACCCTCGTGTTGTCCATGTGTTTGTGATTGTTATGCTGTGTGTTTGTGTATATAAGTCTGTGTCCTGGTGTTTATCGTTGTCCTGGCTTTGTCTCCTGAGTTCCTTGTGAGTCCCTGAGTATAAGTTTGCTGCCCTGTCAGCTATTTTATGTTCTTTATATTAAACATTATTATTTTACCTGCCGAGTTGTCGTGCGGCCTGCACCCTTGGGTCTAAACCCCACCAAAACGTCTCAGTCAGGTACAAAAGAGAGGTTTGCCTTTATCTGTAGAAAGCTGCACACAGAGTGAACTTAAAATATTTATATTTCAAATGCGGTGAACGCTGAATAATGTTTAAAAAATTGCTGAAGAAGCTAAAAATAAAAATGTAACACTAAAAGAAGCAGAACAGTGGCTAAAAACCAAAACGGAGAAAACTAAAAAATGCTTGAACGAGCTAAATACGAGCTAAAAGTAAAAAAAAAAAAAAGGTAAAAGTAGCAATATGCTACTGTCACAAGAAGTATTTATGGTTTAGCTGCCTTTTTTGAGCCACAGACCTGAACTGTATTTAGCTTTGTCAATCTGAACACAGGTCGTCACAGCAGGTTAGCTTCCTGGCTGACGTGAGGGGTTTGCATGCATGTTGGGTCCATCGGCAACTCTAAATTATCGTTAGGTATGAGTGAGGATGTCATTTGTCTTCAAGTGTCCCTGTCTGGGGTGAACTCCGCCTCTCGGAGTGCTGGACATGCAGCACCAGCTCCCTGTGACCCAGAAAGGAGAAGCAGCGGGTAAACAAAATGGCGGGATTCTGTATAGACTTAAAAACAAACCTCTATAATGTCTTTTCACAGGACACGTGCCGGAGTCCCACTTCCTGTTTGGCAATGGTTATCCCGCCACCACCAACAAGGCGCTGACTGACTTTGAACAACAGCCGTCACTTGAAGAACCAACAGCGCCCAGACAGGGAGAACAGTATGACACCTCCCCCGCTCACTACCTCACCTGCAGCGGTGCGGCGTCATCATCGTTAGCACACATCTGTGTTAATAAAGCCTCCTGATCACAGAAGTGGCTCAAACGTGCTTGTTACCCACAGGACAAAGTTCACGTTTAGATCAACTTTTATTCATTTTCTCCAGAAACAGATGAGGGAAAAGTTTTTATTGACAGATGCTGATTGTCGACAGGCATTCAGAGGAATGACCAGAAAAAAGAAAATGAAGTTTCACAGACGTCACATGACTGCAGAACATCTTTGTCACACTTTAAATGTCCACCAGACGGCTTGCACCATACAACGGTAAGAGAGTTCAGAGGTCAAGTAAAACACAGGGGCACCTTCATGCACCTACAGTGAATCCATGCTGGTAGAGATGAGAGAACGTGAATCCAAATGTAAAAGTTTAGAGAGGTTGGTGTGTGTGTGTGTGTGTTACAGTATTTGGCACCAAGTTTTGACTCGTGAGTAAAATGAGCAGACATTGTGAGGAACAGATTGTCTTTCAGCACAAGAACAGCAGAAAAATCTCATTTTATGACAATTATCTGCAGAAGAGAGCACCCAAACAAGATTATTCTTATCCGTTATAATAGTTGTCTCTTGTTTTTAAAGCTGTTGCAGGGAAATTCTTTCAAGATCGGCTGTGTTATTGTGTAATGAAAACCTGCTGCCGATCAGACCCATATTGCTCAATTAAACTCATTCTGAACTGCATGAAGAGTTTAAAACACGATTTAAAACCACATAATTCAGGCTTTTATGAGTTGAAAGCAATAATTAAAACCCTCTGAAGTGGAGTCAAAGAGAAGGTTATGATAATTACATCTTACCTGTTGTAGCTAGCTTTTTGAGCGCCTGTAGTTTGGAGAATTACTCTTTAATTCTGACTGGACTAGAGCTAACAGCCAAAACCAAAGCTTTAACCTTAATTTGTCAATTTGGTTAGAATTAAACTTTTTTTTTTTTTCTTTTTTTTTTTACTGGGGTCACTTAAAAAGTTATCCACAACAGGTAAGATATTAATTGTTCAGAACCTTTACACAAACCCCCTTTTTTAAAGATCTAAACTATCCATTTCACCTGTTTCTGATTATCTGATTTGATGTCAACTAGTGTAGGGCTATTCAGCTGGTGGCCCGTGGGCTATTCCCGGTCCGCGGGTGACTTTAACCTGGCCCACTTCTTCTTTTTTGTTGTTGTTGTTGTTGTTTTTGGTTTTGGGTTCTGTTTCTTCAATTTATGATTCAATGCAATAAATAAACCATTTAAAAGGTAACAGATCATTGTAAAGCTTGGTTTATTCACAAGACAACTTTAATTGCTTGATGTCCGGCCCCCGAGCTGTTGGCTTTCAGAAACTGTGGAGCAGTTTTGTTGAATAGCCCTGAACTAGTGCATTATAAAACTTGAATATGAGCCGGTGGTCATTAATCTTGTCTTTATGTGCTTTCCTCTCAGTTCAGAACTGTGGTTAAGCTCTTTTTATGTGTTTTCATGCACTGAGGACTTTTTTGTTATGACAGTAAATAGTCCAGAGTCTGCCGATTGTCTAAAGAGGCTTCACTTTTCAGCAGCTCGTTAAAGTCTGAGCCCCTCCTAGCTTTAACGACCGGATGGACTGGACCAACAGTCCAAGATGAGATCGGTTCAAATGGAGCCACTGAGATGGTAATCTGCACCTGGGGGGGAAATAAAGAGCAAAGAAAATACTCTTTCAATCAGCACATAAAAAGCAGGTCATGACTAAAAATGTGCACTCCCCTTACCGCTCGGTTTGTGCTCCAGAACTTGTCTCTGCTCTGGAAGAAGCTGCTCCGAACAGTCGGGCCCAGCGCCGGCTGCTCACACAGGAACTCTCTGCCTGAACAGGAGTCATTTGGGTCCCACAGTGTTTTTTTGTCTCATCCTCCGTGCTATCCATACTGATCTGAAACCAAGTATCTGTGTGGTTTTGTGTACAGTTCACTGAATTCGCCCCGATATTCACAGGATCAATGTCGTGGGACAAAAACTCTGAAACAGGAGCCGACACTGGACGTCTGCAGGCACAGACGTCTCCATGTTGTTCCTTGAAGCAGCTTAAGCTCTGCCTGTTGGGGCTGTTTTCTGCCCTACTGTCAGCGTGTTGCTTTGGCCACCTGTTCGTTAGAGGAGCTGAGCACGGCGGAGGTGGGAAAGTGTCCCCATCCGTTGAACACAGCTGTCTGCGACGAGACAGCTGCGGCTCCAGGACCAAGTTGAGGTCAAAGGGCAGCACAGAGAGCGGCTGCAGAAGGAGCAGCAGCTCCTGAAACAAGGGCTGACACCGGCCCAGCGACGTGAACAGGAACCCCCAGGAGTGGTAGTATGTGGTCACCACGTCTGTGGAAACGGCACACAGTAAGAACCAAAAACCAGTAAAAATACAAAAGTGTAGTGCTAATAGTCTAAAATGTCCTTCCTAAAACAATAGTCTTACACCAAATTAAAAAACCCACCTCAGCAGGCCTTTCAACCCCATTATCACTACAGGTAGTCCTCGACTTACGACAGCCTAGAGTTACGACGTTTTGCGGTTATGAAACGCATCTCCATAAAAAAATACATGTATATATACTGTATATATTTTGAAAATTTTTATTTTGAAAGCCGAGTTCCTTCCGGTTTTGACGGCAGAAGCAGAAGCTTGACGGCAGAAACAGCGGAAAAACACAGGGAGACCCGCTCTGGACGGAGCTTCACGGCAGAATCAGCAAAGCAGTGGACAAGTACAGGCGGAGATTAAATGCTCTGGACAGAGGTTGACGGCGGTTTTACAACAGAATACGGCAGATGGACCGAGATGACGGCGGTTTTACGTCGTAAACAAATATTGGATGGACGGACGGACGGAGGTAGGCCACCGTACAGCAAGCTAGTTAGCCAGCTAGCTCCCTTTATGTGAATGGAGCCTGCTAGGGAGGAGGGAGACGATTCAACTTGCTCCTTCGTCTTTAAAAACTGTTAGGATAGGCTAAGTGCTTGGTAACTGTACAGTACTGTATATATATATTTATTTTAGTATGTACGTATGTTCCGACTTACATCGAAATTCGCTTTATGACGCCGCGTAGGAACGGAACTCCGTCGTAAGTCGAGGACTACCTGTATTTTATAACAGACAGAGCGTTACCAAACTGGTATGGCCCAAGGCTTCCCTCTTGGCCTCTCTAACATGTCTGTGTTTCAGAGCTCCTCATTGGTGTTGATTGGAAGTGGAGGCAGCTGGCCACTGTCTCCAGAAGAGCTTAAGATCCAACGTAAGGTCCATCACTTGCTCTCATTTCTCCCCTCTCTCCCTTCTTGACCTTTCTTCTCCAGCCATCCATGATTTTTGTTAAATAAATATAATTTTAAGTTATCCAATGTGTTGCTTCCCCTTTATTTGTTATGGTCCTAGAGCCAGGCCGTAACAAACTGGGGGCTCGTCCGGGATTTTAACCCGGGAACTCTCACCAAGGCCGTAACAAAACAAAACAAAGACTCATGGCATAGTAGATTACAATTAGTCTGGCACGTTGGGTTGAGACCCGATGAAACAAAAAAGTTTATGCAAAATGTAACTGTTTAATTCCAACGTAATGGATTTTTCTCTAGTGTGGCTACATACAATTTATCGTAAGCACATGTCAGGGTTTTACAATGTAGGAAGCAGAGTGGAGTTGATGAACAAATAGAATATGTTATTATTTTTAAAAGCTGACATGGCAGCTGGCAAATACCAAAGTAACAAAAACTATGAAGAATATGGAGAGCTCAGACAGTAAGTATTGAGAGGAAATGAGCGTAAGTGGATGCAGCCGAGACGGAGCAAGAGGAACAGGTGGGAGACGAGGAGACGAACTGAGGAACTCAATGTGAATGACACAAATAAATTTAGAGTAACGACTTGTTACAATATCCTGATTCATGCTCAATAATCCAGGTAGAAAAATCTAAAAAAGTTCATTCTGGTCCTCTGGAACAGACTTAACTTTTTGTTACAATGCATTTAGTTGCCAAGTGCCTATATGCAAGAGAATCGTGAAGTTAGTGTAGTGTATTGTCTTTATGCTCAC
The DNA here is from genome assembly GCA_038048925.1 of Garcialebias charrua. Taxonomy (NCBI): domain Eukaryota; kingdom Metazoa; phylum Chordata; class Actinopteri; order Cyprinodontiformes; family Rivulidae; genus Garcialebias; species Garcialebias charrua. The sequence goes on from JBBPBX010001308.1 coordinate 89,753, forward strand.
CTGTTTGACTCTGAAGGTGACTGAGCCAGAACTCCAAAGACCTCAAGCTGTAAGAGAAGAAACCCGACAGGTGTTTTATTAGTATTTTCTTCTCGTGTTTGAACAAATGAAGCAGCTGCTGTTCTTACTTCAGAAGGCCCAGGATGAAGGCTCTCAGTCTCATACTGTGGCTGCTGAGTTCAGAACAACACCGGATCTTTGAGACCAGGCTATGAAGGATCCTGGTGGTTGGACCTGGACAGACATGAGGACAAATTAACCACGTCGCCTCCCACTTCATGCATCATGAAAGCACAACTACGAGTACCTGTTCTTGTGGAAATCTCCACCACTTTCCAGGAATGATTGCGGCTCTGCCCGATCACGTAATCTAGCTTGTGGTCCCTCAGACCATCCTCTAAAATGTTCTGGATTGCAGGACACAGATGTTCCAGGACCAGATCGGCAACAGAGGGACTACGGGAGCTGTTGCCCAGACGCATCTGTGCCACAGAGAAAAGAACAGCACAGATTGTTCTGTCCTGTAAGACCCGGTGACTCCGGTTATTCGACACCTTTGCTCTGATATCGATGTCGCGCCTCGTGCTCGGTTCTGCTGATTCGTACCTTTTCCTCTGGGTCTCTGCTGCGCCCGAAATAAGCCAGGATCAAATCCACAGCGCCGCTCACCGACCTCAGCAGACCTGGAAACATTGAGTTGGGTCATTCACATCACACACGTTTTCACAGTTTGACTCAAACAGCTTCGTCATCATAAGAAGATCTAAAGCTGCTAAAAGAATGTTTAAATCTAGTCCTTCTGAATAACGACAACTGGTCCAAAACCAGTGTCCTCAACATTAGGGTGCAGGATCTCAGGATGTTATAAGCATAAATTATTTCAGAAATGAATATTTAGATACGTTGAGTGACAGTGTGTTTCTGTTGTATAAAAAAAAATCACAAAAGTACAAAGCAACAAGCTCATTTTAAAATAATTTTGATGAAGTGGTGGCTTTAACCTTGAGAAAGCTTGTTCCTGTAAGTGTTTTGTTCAACGTACTCCTTAAAATTACTTAAACTTAAAAGTACTTACTTAAACTTAAAAGTACCATATATTTGTGGATTGTTGTAAATTACAAAATTGGTTCATGGATAATTATTGTTTAAAATTGATTGTTTGAATTGATTTTGTTTCAAAAGGGGCAGATGTTATAATAATTTTTTTCTTCTTCTTCTGCTTCCATTCATTTTTTTTCTCTTCTTAATATGGTTTTGTAAATATATATTTTTGTTTTAAATTTGAAATGAACAAAAAAAAATTAAAACGTATATTTGACTTTTAAGGAAATGGACTAAAAGCCTAATGTACAGTTTACAGCATTCTGTGTTTTTGTAAAGATGCATCATTTTGCAACTCTAAATGTTCTTTCTGGTCTCTGCACATCACGTGATCAGTACGTTTACCAGTAAAATAAGTAGGTGAGCAATTTGTCATTTCACATCATAATAAACTTTTGTAAATGATTACATGGCTAGGCCTGTCACGATAAACAATAAATCGATTAATCACATGATGAACGAAAATTATCAACCTCATTTTCATTTATCGGCTTTATCGTTTCTTCTTGTCAAAGTCAAAGTCAAAGTCAACTTTATTGTCAGAACTGCAATATGTACAGGACATACACAGGACCGAAATTGCGTTTCTCTCAGTCCCTCGGTGCAACAGTAACCATCTAAACACTAAACACTAAAACATTTAATAAACATAAGCATAAAATAGTAAAAGTGTAACACTGTCCTGAGTTTTTTCATAATAGTATAAAAGTATGAAAATTTACACCAACACTGAAACACCAAACACCCAATGAACATAAGCATAAAATGAAATAATAAAAGTGTAATACTGTCCTGAGTTTTTGCATAGTAGTATAAAAAGTATAAAAAGTATATCTATAAAATAAACTGAAGGTTCTAGCATTGACATTTGCAAAGAGTGGCACAGCAGCATATAAGTTAATGTACACAGTATATGTATGAGGTATTTGATGTTGGTATATAGGCAAAGTGGCATATGCAGTGAGGCACATAAGGCACATTTGGCATCCTTAGATAAGGCTAGTCAGAGAATGCTGTATATGTATCTGCAGTAGTGTATATAAAAGTAGTGTAAATGTAAACAGTAGTAATAAATGTAAAGCAGTAGTAATAAATGTAAACCGTATTAATAAATGTAAACAGTGAATGTAAACAGTAGTATGACTATAGGCAGTAATGTAATACAAACATTAGTGCAAATATGAGAAGTAGTGCAAACTGAATGAGCACATGACCGAGAGTTTAGTGAATAACCCGTTTGATGACACAGAGTCCAGTGTTAAAAACTTTGTGTTGAGTGGTAATGTGTGAGAAAGTTTTTTGTGTTAAGGCAGTTCAAATGGGAGGGGAGGCAGAGCAGGCAGAGTGTTTAGCATTCTGACTGCCTGATGAACAGAGCTGTCTCTCAGTCTGCTGGTACGAGCCTGGAGACTCCTCAGTCTCCTCCCTGATGGCAGCAGTCTAAAGCGGCTGTGTAGTGGGTGTGTGGGATCACCTGCCATGCAGTGTCTCTCTCATTCTACTGAAGACACTGGATGACAAAAGGCTCAACTCCGATGCTCTTCACTGACCCCTCCCATTCTCTTTAAAATCTGTTTTAACCGTCCAAAAATTGCGTTTTTGGATCGTTAAAAGCAGCTAAGCTGAGAAGCTAAGCTACAAGCTAAGCTAACAGGTCAATCTCGGTGGGGAAAAAAAACCTCGGTCTTGTTGAAGCTCCAAAAGTCACGGTTGAAACCTATGCCTTTGTGTAAAAAGTTGCTTTTCTCTGAAAAAAGAAGTTGAGAACTTGTTTACTGGGTTTTTCTAAAGCTTTGTATGAAAAATGCTATGCTAAAGAGCTCAAACCACACCGAGCGTCCGCCATTTCGAGAACCAAAAAACAGGAACAAGAGACAGCCGATGTCACATCAAGGGCCCCCCACTCCCATTTTTCTTAAAGAGACACGCTGCTCGCTCCCTCACTATCCATCCTTCGGTTCAAACTGTCTTATACTGCCATCCAGTGGTCGAACAAAGGTACTACACGCAAAACAAATTTACTAACATTTCTTCGTAAATTTGACAATAATTACTAATTGTTGTTAAATTTAAAACTATTTTATTGTTTATCGCAATAATTTCTGAGACAATTAATCGCCCAGCAAATTGTGTTTTTGTGACAGGCCTAATGGTGTCTGGTTTTGGTGTGCCCCTTACGTGGCCACGCCAATAAAACATTTCTAGAGGCGCCATTGGATTAATCTGACTTGGGTCAGATGAAAATGCTCAGGCTATTCATTTTTAAGCAGCCCCCCCCCCACACACACACACTTATGAGAAGATACAGTTTAAATTATAGACAAAAATAAGATTTTTAACACTTATACACAATCAGAGCATAATTATGACAGCCTGCTTTCAGGTTTCCTTCTCATTTTTGCAGGATTGGAAATCTGAACTGTAACAAGATGAAACGGTCCGTTTTCCATTTCAGTTGCTGCTCTCTCTGCCCTGCTTTTCGTTTCCCATCCCTCACAGACCAACTCATGCAAATGTCACGGTAAATTCTTCATGCATGTTGACGCTCCCTGCAGCGCCGCACCACACCAGCTCTTTGCTGCTGCAGACGCCTCCACCACTGGATATATGCTCTAAAACATTCACATGCATGCAATTAACTTTACACCGAGAAGCGCAAGTGTTGTGATGTCAGTTATTAGCTGCGCTGCATCACTCGTTCGGAGACTGTAGTCGCACATGCTTCAGAGAGCTCCACCAATCCTGTGCAGGGAGAGTTAAAAATAGGTCATGTTTGAGAGGAAGCCCCTCCAGGGTGTTGAAGACTGCTGCAGCACTGAGATGTTATTGCTGCTTTCAACAGCTCATCACTAAAGAGACTAAGCGAACAACAGCCTAGTTATATTTATGATAGGGATGCACAATCCACATTTCTTACTTCCGATCCGATCCTAAAATCTGGGTATCGACCGATACTGATACTTTCAGATCCGATACTGTTCAGGTATATGAGGCTGTAATAATTAATATTTTGAACTGAAACTACTGTCTTAACATTGTGTGAGTTAAACCCAATGAAGACACTCTGGGCCTCACAACAGGAAACACCAAAACTTTGACAGCACACAAGAGGCAGGTCTATATCACAGACGTCCTTTTCACTCATGGTGCTACTGGAAAACTAAAATACCGCTAAGCATTATGGGAAAGACAACAAAATCCACTCCTGTAGTGGTTAAGGGGAGTGGACTGTGTTGTCTTTCCCATAATGCTTAGCGGTTTTTCAGTTGTCCTTCTCACTCATGGTGCAGCTGGAAAACTAAAACACCGCTAAGCATTATGGGAAAGACAACAAAATCCACTCCCGTAGTGGTTAAGGGGAGTGGACTGTGTTGTCTTTCCCATAATGCTTAGCGGTTATTCAGTTTTCCAGCTGCACCATGAGTGAGAAGGACATCTGTGATATAGACCTGCCTCTTGTGTGCTATTAAAGTTTGGGTGTTTCCAGTTGTGAGGCCCAGAGTTTAATTGGGTTTAACTCACACAATGTTAAGATGGCAGTCACAGAATATGGTGGAACACCAGCGCTTTTTGATGCTGGATCGGAAATATCGGCAGGTTGTAAAATCAGATACTTAAATTATGCTGGTATCAGATGCCGATTCGATACTGGATCGCATCGGTCCCACCCCTAATTTATGACCCAGAAATTTTATCCAGCTGTTATTGAAAGTGTATTTAGTGACTTAGTCCTGAGCTGACCCTCACCTTTCCTCTGAAGATGACTGATAGACATCGACTCGTACGATGTGTCAGGCGACTGGCAGAACTCCATGGGCCGCCTGTCACTTGGGATGACAGTCTGACTGCGTTGACTCTGATTTGGCCTCAAATCGAGCCCAGCAGCGTCCTGGATTTGTTTGGGATGCAGGCGTGAAGCGGCCGCGGCGAGGAATGAGCTTAAAGATGAGACAGGAGCCACGGTGGAGAGGGTGGCTTTACCGCTGCTGTGCAAAAAGCCCGAATCGGCTGCAGGAGCAGTTTGATGCTGTTGAAACTTCAGCTGAGGTTGTGAGGTCGTATGAGGATGGTTTGAGTTTTTAGCTGTCATGGCTAACGTGGGTGATGTTTGAGAGGATGTTGAACAGTAGGCGGCGTTGGTCAGGGTCACGCCAGAACGTTTGGGCTCTGTAGGGAGACTCATCAGGTTCTGATAAGTGGGAATCTTAACAAGTTTGTATTGATTTGGGGTTGAGTTGGACAAACTGATGGGCTTGTCATTGTTTGGGCTTGTATTGTCTTGTATCTGCACCACGGGCTTCAGCTGGGAGCTCTGTGGGTCCAAGCCTTGGCTTTTACTAAACTGGCTCCACGTGTGTCTGCGGCTAAGGCATTGTGGACTCGGTGTGCAGGTGGAGCAGCTGTCTGAGCTGGAGGGCGCCTCCAGGAGGATGGGGCAGTCATTTGTCACTGGTGACGGCTGAAGTTTAGATAAACACTGACTTCTTTTCATCTTGCACTTCAGACCATTCTGGGAGCCACCAGGCCTGCTGCTCTTTTCACTGATGTACTGCTCCAGGAGACCCGCCAGGTGCTGGGCTCGGGCCTGCGGCTTTTCTGTGGGGAGCAGAACAAACGGCTGGATGGGCAGTGAGGTTGGCCTCTGGAGCTTCTTATGGCGCACCACTCCTTTGTTTGAGGAAGTAACTCCTGACAAAGAGAAAAACGTGCATATAAATGTTATATTCAGGTGTTAATTTGATATCCCTCTAAACAATGTAAGGGTGCAGATACTGTCAGATTTACTGAGCCGTCCAGTACACCAGATGTAAGATGGGCAGGTTTTATCCTGACACACTTTATCATCAATTATTCACGGATTCTCTTCTTTTTCAGGATTAAACTAATGAATTTGTGCGACCTGATACAATGTAAATGACAAGAAACGTTAATTATAGTTGACCCACTAGAGATGGAATAATTTAATTAACAGAATCATAAATTACATCATGCATGTACACTGACTGAGTGATCGGATTCCTATAATTTAAACGTCAGCGGATTTAAAATGTGAACAACAGAAACAAGTAACAAGATGATATATTTACTTATATCTGCAGGCACGTTTAACTTAATATTACTGGCAGAATAAGGAGTACAGTTAAGAAGAAGGAGGAAGGAAAAGAGGGGTAGTTATCTTAAAATGAGTTTAACCAGAAACATGGCACACTCTTCGGGCGACGTCAGCTGAAACACCGGTCCACTAATGAACATCGACTTTTTACCTTGCAAAGACTTATCGGTCCAAGCTCCGGTAAAGTGGGGCCAGCATTAAACGTGCATGGATCGTCCGTCCAGCTACGTTTAAAAAAGTTGCCCTGCATGTTCCCAACAGCGTTCCAGTCGTCCGCGTCAATCGACCGAGGTAGCGGCTCTTGTTCCGGTTTGGTTTACAAGATAAATTATTCCTCAAGAGGAAAATTCATTCAAAGTTTAGAGCTTTCAGCTCGAGGCGGACTTATGGCGAGCGTGCCATAACTTAGCTGATGACATGGTCTTTGACTCAATGACCAGCGTTCACACAGCCTTAGGAGAAACATCACATCTGAGCGTCTCTCGTAGAACTTGAACAGTTCCAGGAAATGAGCACTTTTGTAGAGAGCTAGACATCAGCAGTACTCACTCCATTCATTGGCTCTTGTCACGAGAGTAGGAGTGGTTTAGCCAATGTCAAAGGGTTTACTAGAAGTCAAGGCATGAAGGATTGTTTAGAGGAAAGACAGAGAGTTGTTTTAGAAGTGAAAAGACTACAGACGCCAGGTTTATGATTTAAACTGATTAACTGTTTCTAACTTCTAAACAAAAACTGAAAAGTACAATTTGACATATCCTTCGACTTACACTCTTAAAAATCAAACGACGATCTGTTCAGAGGATTTCATAAAATTTGTTGCTCAGACATGAAATTCTAAATAGATCAGTACCAATGAGAAAATGTTTATCAAACCAATGATATCAACACTTATTGTCAAAAAAAGGCGTTCAACGTGAATTATTTAATAAACTGGATTTGGAATTAGTTGTTGGCACAACAGAGTTGAAAGAAGAGCTGTTGGCATGCAGCTCGACGGGGTTTCCCAGGCAGCAGGACAGGGGCAGCCCCCGAGAGAGTCTTTGACTAAGAACATATTGAAGAATAGTGATGATACTTCAAAACAGAAGGTTATTCCTTTGGATTATTCGAATTAGAACAAAATTAAAGAGTCTCTTGTGATTTAATGTGTGTCTTTGATTCAAATTATTGGAATAAACAGTGTTTACTGTCCTTTCTTGAAAGTTTCAAGAAAAGGTGTCTCACTGAGAGTTTCAGAGACAAGGTGTATCACTACAGCAATAACAACTATAATCAAATTTCTCTCTTACTTGTTTCAGTAGCATATGTGTCATTGTGCACTTGGTTCCCAGTCACAGATGGTTGGGTGGATTCAGCTCCTGCAGACTGGTATTTGCTGCTATGTGGGCTACACTGGCTGGGCCACAGGGAACAGAGGGAGTGGGACAGGTTCTGGATGCTGTCTGTATGCTGCGTCCTGCAGGGGGCTCTGTCAGTGGAGGTGGTGGCAACCTGGTCATCACATACCTAATACTCAAAAAAAGTTAAAGAAAATTATATATTTTTTTCTTATTTGTCTATCTTCTGTCCCCTGATGAGGAAGTACCAACAAGAATCCTAATTTCTTAAAATCAACTAAATAATTTGAGCTAACATAATCCATCAAGTCTTGGGTAGTTTTGATTTTTACCAACTTAATATGAAGTGTTTGTTTATGTTCAAACAGAATAACTGAAATAATGATTGTTGTTTGGTTTGGATGATAATAAACTCTGCACAATGTAAAACATTCTACCAACAAAAAAGACGACTCCAGAAGAGCAAAATACAGTACACAGCTCCTTAATCAATCAAGCCTCAAAGGCCAAAACAGATTAGGGAGGAAAATATGTTATGTAAATTTTATGAAATTGTTAATCATTAAATCATATTGAATTTGTGTTTTATTGAATATGAAAAAAAATGAAGAGGGAGTGTCATGGTATGGGCATGCACGGGGTGTCAGATGAATAGTGAATGATGAGCAGTGTAGATGAATATTTTTTTGTGAGGTATAATTTTTTTGGAGGCAAAATTAAAGTCAGAACAAGACAAGGCTGCAATGAAGGCCGGAGAACCCCTACTAGCACCCAAATGCAAGAAAGCAGGAGGCAAATTCAGGACTAAAACTTGAACTTTTGATAAACTCAAAGGCAGAGAAGCACACAAAGAGCCAACATAAGATGATAAATAGACTGAGGAAAACAAGGAGGGAATATTCTAGGAGAAAGGATGGTAGGTGTGCTGACTACTAATGAAAGCCAGGTGGAACCAGAAACTATTAAGGACATTTAATGGCAACGATGGAGACAAAGTAAGAACATAAACTAAAATCAATTTACAGGTAGTTCTCAGGTTACAACGGTCTCGTTACGACGTTTCATGGTTACGTCACGCATCTCCCATAAATAAATAAAAAATAATAATTATTACTGTATTTTGAAATTTTTATTTTGAAAAGCCGAGTTCCGGTTTTACTTCCGGTTTTGACGGCAGAAGCAGCGAGCAGTGGGAACATACAGGGCAAGACCTTATTGTTTGGACCGGCAGACCGGACTGGACCAGTGGGTTTGGATGTTGTCAGTCCATTTTATGGGCGCTATCAACTGTTATCATCCCCATATGTAGCGGCGAAATTGTCCAATCTACCTCCTAGCATGTTTAAAAGAACGTTATCAGCGTTATTATCGCTGTGAGTAGGCAGCGTGTTTCCGTAAACCCGGAAGTGTAGCGTTTTTGTTTTTTTCAGCTTATGTAACCGTTTTCCTAAACCTAACCTTAAACCTGACCCAGAGGACCAACCCTAAACCTAACCCCCTTACCCTTGTGCCTAAACCTAACCAAGACCCTAAACCTAACCCAAGACCCTTTACTCTAAACCTAACCACGTAGACGGAGCCTGCTGTCATTGCTTGTAACGGTGACAACATACTTTTAAACCTACTAGGAGGTACAGGAGAGGCAATTTGACCGCTACGTATGGGGATGATAATAATTGATAGGGGCCATTTTATGGTTGATAACATCCGAAGCGGATGACTGGACTGAGGCCCAGGAGGCTACAGCTGCCCTGTACTCTCTAAAAAAGCTAAGTATGGTCCTCTGGGACGAGCTAACATGCTAACAGACCTTACTGTAAACTCTGGACCGCGCAAAGCAGCGGAAAAGTACAGGCAGAGCTGCAGAGCTTGGAGGAGCAACGAGCTAACATGCTATCAGACGGCGGAAGACTCCACCAGCTCCCAGTAGGAAATTAACTCTTTTTTCCCTTCATTATGGCTCCAAACGTATGTGTTTTTTGATAATTATGTAGGGTACTGTGTTAGGATAGGCTAAGTGCGTGGTAAAATACAGTATTATACGTATAAGGTGAAGCAGTACGTATGTTCTGACTTACGTGAAATTCGCTTTACGCCGCCGCGTAGGAATGGATCTCCGTCGTAAGTCGAGGACTACCTGTATTCCCAATACTAAACCAGATTATTGCCTAAAACCACGACAAAGACCCTCGAACCATAACGAAAACTGACACAATGTTTTGCGCCAATTCATATTCAGAACACACTTTTAATTTAGTGAGTCATACATCTGCACTGCATGCTGGGGTAAATGTGCGCTAAAGAAGAAGTTCTTGTTTCCAACCGACCTTCACAACTTTAGAGTGTTCTTCTTTTTTAAAGTCAAGAGGCGGAGGGATCGGGCTGCTTCTGCCGTGCCCCTCGGGGCAGCCGGCGATGCTGGAGCAGACTGGGCTCGGTGACTGGGAGGAGAGGTCGCAGGTCACGAGCTTGTAGTACTTCTGGTTGGTCCCCATGGCCAGCGAGGCCTGGCTTTGAAGACAGGCTGCCAGGTGTGAAACCTCCAGAGAAGAGAGGCCCGGCGGCTGCGGCTCTAGGGTGTAAAGGTTGCAGTTTGAGTCGAGGCCCCGAGGAGACCACCGGGACTCGGAGAGACCCACGTCAGCTTCTTCTTTTCGGGGAGAGTAAACTGTCGCGTCGTGAACAAGTCCCGTTTGAGGAACCGGTTGAAGGTTGAGGAACACGGAGCCTTCAGAGGAGGGAGCTGCAGGACTGCTGAGGTCATGAGGGCTGGCAGGATTGTTGCTCTTGTTGTAGATGGCACAGAAGTTCACCAAAACACCGTCGGAGCTGTTGCAGGAGGAGTCACTGCCGTACTCCGTGCGAGCGCCGGACGAGCGTTTGTCCTGTCCGCCGCTGCAGACGGACACGTTATCCTGTGCCCTGTAGGAGTCCTGCTCCAAACCGATGCCAGGTCTGCTCACGCGACGCCGCTGGCGTTCTGGCTGCAGGGAGTCCACCCGCTCAGGTCCATCCCTTCCCATGCCCAGCATGGTACCTTCATTACCCCAGTCGCTGTCCAGGTCCCCATCAGGGAATGTAAAATTCACGTCGCCAGTGCTGAGGGACCAGTTAGAACTTCCATGCAACACAAAAGATGAACCCTCGTGATATCTGTGGAGATTATCCCCACCGCTATCCTCGTCTTCCTCGTCCTCATCGAGCTCTGCGTTCGGAAGGAACGAGTTGTGCGAGCGCACAGAGCTCTCCTGCCTCGGGCGGGAACTCGTCTCTTCTGGCGACGAGGTGGAGTCGTACTTCCCGCTGCCGTCGCTCGTTCCTTCCTCCTCTGCTCGGTCCTCGTTGAGACCACCGTGGCTGCTGGAGAAACGTCTTCGTCCACCCGTGAAGGCGTGCTCTCTGGTCGATGTGTCCTGGTCTGGGAGGGACGCAGCCCGGGTCAGGCCCACTGAGCAGAGCCGCCCAGGTCTCTTGCTGCACAGGGCTTGGACAGGAAGCTGCCAAGTAGGAAGTTGGACCACGGGAAAGTGGCACGCTATCAAGGTGTCCCCTGAATGGCTGGATGCGATCATGCTGCTGGAAGAGGCTGAACTATGGAAGCTGTTCCCACATTCCTGAAACTATACCTAAAAACATAAAAGAGGAAAAAATACCAAATTTAGTATTAGTTTTATTTGGATAAAATGGAGCAAAAACAACGTAACAACAAGAAAATATATGTTTTTGGCTAAATATCTCATGAATTGTTGGGCAGTTTGAGTGAAACTACCATTCCTTCAACCTTTATTTATACAGGTTAGTCCCACTGAACCTCGGGGACTCATTTACAAGAGACCAGGTGATTTTAACAAAGAGTGATGACAACAGTGGACTACAAAGACAACAATAGATGCTCATAAAGGATGCATACAAATTTAGATTATTTTTTTAACAAGTGAAAATAAAATGGTAGTTAAAAGAAAATGTAACAAAAAAACAAACAGCTAGATTGTAATGTGGTGTAGAAAACTAAAACCAGGAACATGTCTGTGTTGGTTTTTGCCAGGAACTTATGTTTGAAGCCATTTAGAGAGGTCAAGGTCGAGAGCTCTTTTTGTAAGATATTCCAGGAAACACGAGCAGAGTAGGAGAAGGCCCTTTTGCCAAGTTCAATCTTGACTGAGGGAACACTGCAGGTAATCATGTCCTGAACGCACGTTGTAGCTGCACTCACGCAGAGACATGTAGGAGGGGATGTATGAAGACAGCAGACCAAGAAGTGATTTAAAGATGAAAATGTACCAGTGGAAGAGTCTGTGTGAAGTTAATGATGTCCAGTTAACCAGTGAATACAGGGTGCAGGGGTGGGTATGATGTCATGTTAGAGCACCATGATAGACAGCGTTCAACATCTGCAGGGTGCTTGTAGGAGCGTTCATGTAGATAATGTCACCGTAGTCAGTGGAGGGAAGGAAAGTCACAGTTTCAAGGCGTTTCCTATATTCAGAGTTAGACTAGACCTGTTTCTGAAAAAGAAACCCAGTTTAACTTTTAGAGTCAGAGTCAGAGTCAGAGAGTCAGAGAGTCTTTATTGTCATTTGCACCGCATGTGGTACATGAGATGAAAACGAGATTATGTACACGAGGTCCCAGTTACATCCAACAACAATGAAAGAGAAAAACAGTAATAACATCTAGAACTAACTAAGAAAAGCATCAACTAGTAATACACTAAGCCTAATATAGTGGGAATAAACAGCAGCACGAACATGAGTTTGTATGAGCAGATGGTCACAGATGAATACAGCAACAAGAAAACAGATCAGCATCAGTATGATGTGATATTTTGCAGTGTTTATTTTTTTTTTTATTTTTATTTATTCATGAGTCTAACAGCCTCAGGGTAGAAGCTGTTCCTCAGTCTAGTGGTTCTACATTTGATGCTCCTCAACCTCCGTCCTGAGGGGAGTGGGGCAAAGAGTGAGTGTGCTGGGTGAGTGAGGTCTTTCATGATGCAGGTGGCTCTTTTCCTGCATCTGGAGGTGTAAATGTCTGTGATGGTGGGGAGACTGACTCCAACAGACTTCTGTGCAGCCTTCACCACTCTCTGTAGAGCTTTCCTCTCTTCAACTGTGCAGCCTCCATGCCACACGTTGATGCTGGAGCACAGGATGCTCTCCACTGCACACCTGTAGAAGGAGGTGAGGACTGGGCTGCTCAGACCAGCTCGTCTCAGCCGTCTGAGGAAGTAGAGTCTCTGATGACCTTTCTTGATCAGGCTGGTGGTGTTGTTGCTTGTTTTAGTTTCCTTACTAGGTTTTACACATGGAGCTTGGTAGGTGGTTGGGTTAAATGCAGAGACGAATTTCGTCTGTGTATGGGAAACATACGCAGATGACAGGAAAATACATTATTATTATTATTATTAAAAGAGAGATGTGAATCTATTAAGATACCCAAATATATAAACAAACTCAATAAGAACACCATTTGGTAATAAAATCAAAGGAAGAACTGCAGGGACTGACTTTCTGTTTGATAAAAAGCATCCCTTTAGTTTTATCAGCATTTAGGACAAGTTTGAGACAGAACAAATCTGACTGGATGATGTCAAAAGCGGATTGCAAAAGCTGGAAAGCTTTAGCAATCCGCTTTAGCTCAACAATAAACACCTGTGTCATCAGCATAGAAATGTAAGGATGCATCAGGGATGCTCTGACCTATATTACCTACCAGTATGTAGATTGTAAAGAGGGTGGGTCCTAAGACTGAGTCTTGTGGTACGCCATTGTTGACTGTTAAATAGCAGATAAAACCAAAAAGTAACCAAAAAGTAATTATGGGATGTGCATCTACAACTGGTCACCTTCTGGAGTCAGTCCACTTCAAGATGGCCACCACAGATATATATTTATAATAATCTACTGCAAAGTCATGCATATTATGTGTCTTTTTTGCACATGTGTTTTGTTGCTGTGTTCTGTCATGTACTTCGCAGGATTGCAGACGACGGTTGGGTGTGTTTTGCCTTGTGCTCTTTTTGTGGATTTTTGTTTTGTGGTCTTACTTTCTGTCTTTTCCTTTCTTTCTAAAAAAAATTTAAAAAAAGAAGATGGCCACCACAGAAAACTGGCCTTAAAAGACACAAAAAATATCTTTAACTCAATCAATTTTACAGATTTTGAGCTAAAACCATGTATGGTTGTAGCTGAGAGCCATTCACAGCACATACTCCCAACCCTGTTTGTCTGTTAGCAAAATATCTCATAAACTTCAGGACAGATTTTAATTAAAACAGTCAGAAAGGAATAAATGAAAATGCATCTGCAACTGATTGGCTGCTGGAGTCGGTCCAAGTCAAGATGGTCGCCACAGCTAACCGACATTAGCCAACACAAAATCTGTTTTAACTCGGTCAGTTTTTATAGATATTGAGCTAAATTCATAGCACATACCGTACTCTGTGTTATTCTCAAAGTTTGATCCAATAAGTTACAACTTTTTTTTTCTTCCATTATAAGACATGGTCCTATCTGTTGTCAACTACTGCTCTGCTTCTTAAATTCTTCCTCGTTTTTTTTTTTTCCCCTCTGCGGTTTTTGTAATTCAAGCCTCGCAACATAAACAGATTCAAACACCGCATGTAAAGCTCTTAAGATTATTATTTTCTGAAACGGGTTCATTGCCTCTGGGACCCAATTAGAGTTTGTTGTGCTCAGAAAAGGAAAATGCATCTTCAGTTTGGAGGCCGAGCTTCACAACAGAACAGAACGAGATGAAACCGTAAAGCAGAACTGCGAGCTACACTTGTCAAAGTCTCCGCCAGCAGTCCTCAAAGTCTTCCTGCATTCGCCTCAGGCCCTCAGCGCAGCACACGCTCCATAATTCAGTGGCTTATTAACAACCCCCCAACCCCCTCTTCACTCGGGCCAACCACAGTCCTTCACTGTTAGTCAGCTGCTCTGTAACTGGGGCAGCTCCACTGCAGAGATGCTCCGCTGCATGGCACCCCAAGACCTAAACCCACTTTCACATCAGTTAGGCTCCTTCAAATTCTTCTTCTGTCTTCATACACCGAGCATGTAGTCTGAAATGAACAAGAAGGCACGACAAGAGCGAGTTCGAGAAACTCATTTTGCACAGCTCTGCAGATAAACTCAAAGCAAAGTGACATTTGAGAAAACTACAAGTTCCATAATAATTCCTTCTGTCTTCATGCTGCATTTGAGTTTTTTTTGTAAATGCTGCTGCTCGGTTTGTTGTACTTTTAAGCAATGCATTTACGCTAATGTCGCCCTCAGAGATGTCGTTCGTTTATCATCATGGCATAGATGAACTGGCTTTTCTCAAAAAAGACAAATACCGGTAGCCTACAGAAGAGCTCCAACATGCAGCCTTGACCTAATTTTCATCCATTTCACAAAGAATTATGTCTCTAAATGTGTAAAGCTAAAGCTTTTTGCAGGTGGACTCTACACGTTTCCATGTCCAGCTCACACTGTGTGCATTCTTTTGACTTTGACTGCATTAGCTCCCAGCACAGAACCATTTTTAATACTGAAGCTACCATATACTGTAAATAGAAACAGGTTAGGGGGAGCAGTGTCTTCCTGAGGCATTTTTCTTTACGCACTGGGTGTGTTTGTTCACCTAGTCGCACCAGACAAATCATAAATCCCCCAGAGTGCAACGAGAGCAAGCCCTTTTATATTTGGAGTATCAGTGAGTGTCTACGAGTGTCTCGTAATTTGGAACGGTTGCCATGTCTCTCGTAAGTCCGGAATTTCGCTCGTAAATTGGAACGGTTTCGCTAGCGCGACTACAAACACTCGTTTTTCATCAAAAAACTGCTTATGAGTGCATAAAAATGATCGGAAACGTGTGTCCATATGTTTAGCTAACTAACTGTGGTGAAAAAACACATGAAAACTCAGTATTTTTTGCGTTTTTTCCAAAAATTCGCCAGCTCGTAAGTCTGGAACCTCGTAGATCAGAGCGCTCGTAATTCGGGGACTACCTGTACT
>JBBPBX010001309.1:4659-30928 GCA_038048925.1 Garcialebias charrua
GCTCCTTCACAAACTGATGTTATACTTTCCCAAAGAGTTCTACTCTCCTCTGGTTTCCTCAGATCGATGTCCCCACAGAGTCTGGGCTCCGTCTTTGAAACTTTCGTTGGTCATTGCTCAGGGATCTCAACCCTGTGTGTAGTATGAAGTACGTATTCAATGGTTTATGTTAGATTTGAACAAACCTTCAGACAATAGAATCTCCTGATGATGACACGGTGTTGCTATTATTGTTTTTAAAATCTTTAAAATAGGCTCAGCCACTACTCCGAGTCCGAGAAATTGCAAATGGCGGATCGGTGTTTTGAAAAGTTTCTAAAAGATCCAGTGACTCCTCCCCCTGACCAATCAGTGACCGACAGTGCGCTGATGTCATAACTGGACCCTACAAGAACCAGACCTAGGACCCCAGCGAAGCAGGTCCCAAAAATCGGGCGGGTTCCACCTCTACAGGCCCTGTGGATACACAACACAACTAGTTATGAACTAGTTATGTAGGAGCCCGAAAGGGCTAGTTATGAACTAGTTACTGTATGTAGGAGCCCGAAAAGGGCCCGAACAGGCCCTGTGGATACACAACACAACTAGTTATGAACTAGTTACTGTATGTAGGAGCCCGAAAGGGCCCGAACAGGCCCTGTGGATACACAACACAACTAGTTATGAACTAGTTATGTAGGAGCCCGAAAGGGCTAGTTATGAACTAGTTATGTAGGAGCCCGAAAAGGGCCCGAACAGGCCCTGTGGATACACAACACAACTAGTTATGAACTAGTTACTGTATGTAGGAGCCCGAAAGGGCCCGAACAGGCCCTGTGGATACACAACACAACTAGTTATGAACTAAATCAAAAAGGCGTTCAATTCAAGATCAACTGGAGTCCAGTTGATCTTGAATTGAACGCCTTTTTGATTTATCATGTCCTGGACAACTGAGAATCTTCACCAGCATATAGTTATGAACTAGTTATGTAGGAGCCCGAAAGGGCCCGAACAGGCCCTGTGGATACACAACTAGTTATGAACTAGTTATGTAGGAACCCGAAAGGGCCCGAACAGGCCCTGTGGATAAGGGGCATAACTTCTGATCAAGACATTCAGGATCTTGGCTCGCAGGCTGGTAGTGTTGGCATGTTGGCAGTTCTTGGACTTTTTTCATTCTTCTTTCAGCTGACCAGTTCTTCGGGGGTAACTAACTCGTACGTAGACTTGACAATAGTTTTTACGCCTGATGTCCTTCCTGATGCAACCACAGACCACCGAGCTACCACAGCCCTCTATGTGGAGCAGAGAGCTGCTATCTAGTACACCCAAGGGAGCAGATGGTGAGGGTTAAGGGCCTTGCTCAAGGGCCCAGAGTGGGGCAAATGAGGGTGGAGGCAGGTGTGGGTGTTTCATCTTTCTTACCCACATTTTGACGTTGTCAGTCCGGGGGATTGAGCCGGCAACCTTCCAATCACAGGCCCACCTTCACTAACCTCTGTGCCACCACTCCCCTGGCAGTTCTCATTCTATGACATGATTATGGTAACATGGAAACTATAATTAAAAAGTACTTTTTTTTTGGTATTGCCTGCCTTTTTGGTGTGCGTGTTAGCAAAATATCTTATGAACAACTGGATGGATTTGACTAAAACCCAAGAATTTATCTTTTTATATATATATATATACAACAGATTTATTTTTAATTTTTAGAGTCGATCCACTTTAAAATGGCTTCAACTGCTAACCGATCTTAGCTAGTACAAAATATTATAAATATTTAAAATAATTTTAGATCATTTTTAAATAAGTAATTTTAGACTATACAATTTGTTTCGTTTGCATTTAATAATAATGATTCTGTAATTTTACTTAGACCGGTTCTTTCTGTGAAAGATATGAATCTGTGTAAAATAAGATCTATAACCAGGTAAACGGGCTGGGACCCAACAACAACAACAACAACTACAAAAAGACAATGATGCAGACACAAACCCTTAAAGTCCTGCGGGTCGACCCTGTACACGCCCTGCCAATCCTGGCCGTAGGCGATACGGTTCAGGTACCAGGGAGAGGACAGCAGGGTTTGGTACCCTGCCGCTGTAACATTCTCCATCTCCATCTGGTATTTCTGCTTGTCTCCTTTCCAGACGTGGATAAGTGTGTCTGGTTTCAGCTAAACAGCACACACACATGAAGTGATCAGTATCAGCCAGATCAAAAGCCACAGCTCATCTTCATTCACATCATGACATCTGCAACAAATGTCATGGAGGAGCTTCAGTCTTGGACCAGCTCGTCTCTCCTGGCTCATGGGGACATACCCGTCACCCCACAGGGTTTGGAGTTAAGGTTTTATTGGACAGTGTGGTGTATTATTTCAAATGGACCATCACCCCCACCACCCCATGTTCCCCCCAACGTCAGTCTGACTCATCACAACTGTGCAGTTTTTGTAAACCTGTTGAACCAAAAATCAAATTCTCTTTCATAAATTTGTTGATTCAAGACGAAACAGACATTTTCTTTGAAACTGACCATTAAAGTTGAGCGGCTCAACCTTGTAGTACCTCTGCCAGTCCTGTCCGGTGCTAATATAATCTAAGTACCACGGGGCGGAGAGGATGGTGGTGTATCCTGCTGCAGTCACATTGGCAGTCTCCTTATCACACCCTCCTCCGATCCAAACATGAACTACAGTGTCAGGCTTGAGCTGCAGGAGTTAGAGGCCACGCTTCTGCTTTTAGTTCAGTTACATCATCAGATCAGTCACTGGCTGGAGCTAAAGAGCTAACGAGCTAAAGGAATAGTTTGAACTGACTGCCTGGATCAGGAGATCAACGTCTCTTTAGGTCTGTGTCGAAAATTTGGACAAACCCAGTTCGTTTTGCTTGTAGCAACACGTCCGCAATTTACATGTAATGAATGATTTAGGGCTTTTTAGTGGAGGAGTAACTGGAATAGCTTCAGCTGTTCAGATCTTCTTCTTGAGAAGATTCACGTCAGAACAAAGATTGCAGCTTTTTTGTGAAATTTGATTTGACTGGGACCAATTTGCTTTTGGAGCGTTATACATATCTACCAATAAGTCTGCTGACGTCTGTTTTAGGATTGATCGGTCAACTGGTAAACTGAATTGAAATACAGTAGCCTTCGCAACTTCGCACTTCGTTTATCGTGGACTCGCTCTATCACTTAAAAAATAAAAAAAAGATTGAACACTATGGAAGCCATTGTGTCTCATCCATAGAACACAACACACAACTGGCTGATTGATGGATGAGCCGCACAATCGGCATGGAGTTTTTATTTAAAATAAATTATTTAGCACCTGCTGCACCTTTGTGCAGCCTGTACTGCAGGATAAACTTCCTGCTGCAGCTGATCAGCTGTTCTCAGTGCAGAGCTGAGAAGTGGGCGTGGCCAAGAGCGCTTGCAGGTGGCAAAGAGCAGAGGAGGCACAGAGAGCTGAAATCATGACGTTCTGTGTCTTTTAGAGTTTAGAAACATTGATTAGAATATTGCAAGAGTGCGGGAAGGGTTTAAAATGCCTATACAGTATACAGGTAGTCCTCGACTTACGACGGAGATCCGTTCCTACGCGGCGGCGTAAACCGAATTTCAACGTAAATCGGAACATACGTACATACTGCACAGTACTGTATTTTACCAAGCACTTAGCCTATCCTAACACAGTACCCTACATAATTATCAAAAAACACATATATTTGGGAGCCATAATGAAGGAAAAAATAGTTAATTTCCTACTGGGATGCTGGTGAAGCCTTTGCTCCGTCCCTCCTCCGTATTCTCTATCCGTTTACGACGTAAAACCGCCGTCCAGCTCGGTCCATCCTCCGTATTCTCTATTCGTTTACGACGTAAAACCGTGTTCACAATATAGTTTTGTTTTTTGAATGTCCAGAGGACCAGACTTAGCTTTTTTAGAGAGTACAGTGCACTATTCCTCCGCCACTACCTTTTATCGCAGGCCTTAAGGGTACAGATTCCCCGTGATAAACGAGGGACTACTGTAATCTCTAAAATCCCATTACCATATTTTTCGGACTATAAAGCACATTAAACGATACTAAACGGTCAGATAAGTCAAACTTTGTTCAACTCTTTCACAATAACAACATAAAATCGGTTTGAGGTCAGTGAGCACAACCAGAATTAATACATAAGGTGCACTGTCGATTTTTGAGAACATTAAAGGATTTTAAGTGCGCCATATACTGTAGTCTGAAAAATACGGTATATTTATAATAAATTTACGTTTAACGTTCTGAAAATTTCAAGAGTGTGAGTTTTTCAAACTATTCCTTTAATGATAGCTTTAAAACAAATATCTTTATACCCAACAATAACTCATCTAAAGTCTGATCAAACCTCTTGCTCGTCATGTATCCTACCTTGACACCATTATCAAAGACCTCCTGCCAGACTACGTAGCCTTTGTTGGTAGAGGAGACAATGTCCACCAGGCTGAGAATAAAAAAGCAAAAACAATTAAATACTTTCTTTTTGACTCAGAATCCTGACTTCAATAAGAAACCCACCCCTGGATGTAAAAGGACTCCAGTTTGGTGTAGTCCTGTCCGAAGCCCTGCTGAACCATGAACTTCTGAATGTCTGGGTTGGACTTCCTGTGGAGCAGAAGCTGCTGCCAATATCGGTCTGATTTTAAGTTGAGGTACAGAACTGGTCCCAGTCTCACCAGCACGTGAAGTCCACCTCATCCCCTCCCAGGTGAACGTAGCCATCAGGGAACACGCTGCTGATCTCTTTGAAGAATGTCCTCATGAAGTCATAGGTGGTGTTCAGGATGGGGTTCACTGGTCCGAAAGTGCCGGATGGCTTGGAGCCAGAGTAGCAGGGGGTCAGCAGATCGGGCTGTCCTGAGGCGGGAACACACGGGAGAACGTATGAGGAAAGTATCCTAAAGATGGCGTCCCGTTAAACACCTGAAGAACTCACCTTTACCCCAGGACTGGGTGTGTCCAGGAGTGTCAAACTCTGGGACGACCCGAATGCCTCTCTGTCGAGCAAACTCGATCACCATCTTCACATCCGAAGGTGTGTACACGTGACTGTAAGGGTGGTACGCCCCCTGAGAACATGTGGATGGATGAAACAGATCATTAAAAAGGAGAAAACATCTGTTTTACTGCAAATTACACAATTTGGTTGTTTTCTGACCTTTTGGCTCAACTGAGGAAAGGTTTGGCTCAGGTACGGGAAGGACTGATCATCTACGATGTGCCAGTGGAACACATTGAATTTGTTCATGGCCATCGTCTCCTGGAAAACACAAAGAAGTAAAAATGCTTTAAATAAGGCCTGGCATTCCTTGAAGGACTGCATGTCACCTGACACCTTGCATGACAAAGACTGACTGACGTGTGTCATCACTCAGTGTGTTGTGGGTGACTCTCAGCCACCACCACACAAACGTTGAGCTCAATAACTAAACAATAGGAACATTTTCCTATAAATCAAATTAAACTTTACACTGTAGTTATGAAACACCTTACATAATCCGTAATACAAAGTGCTTTAAGGCAGATAAAATAAAAGGAAAGCAACAAACAAGCAGACAAGAAGCACATACCAGATCATCTAAAGCAGCATTAAGTCACAAAGGGATCAAACGTCAGTGACTAGAAGGTGAAGGGACTGAAGAATCACAATTAAAAAAAAAAGGTGGACCCTTAAATCTAAAGACTAAAAACTAAAACAGTGGAACACATTGAACTGACAACAACAACAACAACAACAACAACAACAACAACAACAACAACAACAACAACAACAACAACAACAACAACAACAACAACAATAATAATAAAATTAAAAAATAAAACACATTAAAAAAAGATGGGAGGTTAAAATTAAATTAAATTTATTATAGTGTATCTAAAATATAAAAATGCCTAAAACTGGAAATATATATATTTAAAAAAAAGTTTTAATTATATTTAAATAAAGAGTCAAACGAAAAGTACAAAAATAATATACAAGTAGCAAATAAAAAACTAAAAAATCTGTTCATACACCATGTCTTACAAAGAAACTCCTACAAATACTGCAGATCCCATTTGGTCACTGACAACAACAACAACAACAACAACAACAACAACAACAACAGCAACAACAACAACAACAACAACAACAACAACAACAACAACAACAATAATAATAATAATAATAAAGTAGTTCCTCGCTTATTTGCCACGGCAAGCACTCTTGGCCACGCCCCCTTTTTCACTCTGCACTAACAGCTGATCAGCTGCAGCAGGAAGTTTATCCTGCAGCAGTATGGGCTGCACAAAGGTGCAGGAGGTGCTAAATAAGTGAAAATAATTCATTTTAAATAAAAATTCCATACCGAACGTGCTGCTCATCCATCAATCAGCCAATTGTGTGTCATGTCCAATCTTACTTTGAAAGAACGCGATAGAGCGAGTCCATGATGAACGAACTGCGAAGTAGTGAGGGACTACAGTAATAGTCATTTTGTAAACTCTAACTCAGACTATTCATTTTAAAATTATTTTATTTACTTTTAAAGCTCTAAATGGACTTGAACCGCCCTATGTGTCTGAGTTACTACACACCCTCTGGATCCCTCAGGTCATGTGATCAGCTGCTCTTGAGTGTGCTGAAGACAAAGGCTGCGTCTCAATTCAGGGGCTGCGTCCTCATGAGGACCCAGCCTAGCTGGGCCGAGTAGGCCACGCACTCACAAGACCGTGTGGGCTGAGCGAAACCATAGATATAATAAACACTAGATAAGCTGAGGCGGAGTCTCCGGCGTCGTCACGTGGCAGCCATCTTGCGACAGACAGCAACATTAGCTGCAGCTGTTGAAACTGAATGGAGGTGAGGGGTTTACACAAACAAAAATACTCTTAACTCGCTGTAATCTTGACGGATTTACAAACGGTTTATCTTTTTAAAAACGTTATTAACGTGGCTATGATTTCTTTGGTAGTCAGACAGCACTTTTGTCTTTTTTAAAACGTTTTATTCATGTTTTGGGTGTCACACTCATCGAGAATCTAGAATCTGTTTTTATTACACCAATAACTATTTTATTACAAACTACTGTAAATGACTATCTTGATCATGATTGTATTTATTAGCATACTATTAACAAGAGCCTTTGATTAAGGGCTAGCTAGTACAGTATTCCAAATATTTCCCCAGCATTCTTAGATCACTAGGAGCTCTTTGTTTTTAACTGAACTAAAGCTGCACATGATTTCCAAGCGGTTTGGTATGTTCAACACTAATTACTGCTTTGTGTTTTACAGAAATACTCTTTGACAAGATGCCTGACTTTTGTGCAGCCTATGGATGCTCCAATAGGCGTAACATCAAAACAAGAAACCTTGGGATCACATTTCACAAGTAAGACTCTGTGACAGTATTATTACTTTAATTAGAATAATCATAGTTATATTTTGGATCAGTGCACATTATTGGTCATGCTACACACCAAAATGTGAGATAATATTATTGACATAATATTATACATAATATATATTTACATAATAATGACATAATATATATTTACAGCACTTTGGTTGACCTTGTTGTTGTTTTAAGTGCTCTATAAATAAAATGGTATGGTATGGTATACGGCTTGTAAAAGTATCTTTATATAAATTATGATGTATGATTTAGTGTTTCTTTTGGACACAATTTTTAATAGCTGTTTTATTGTACCAAAAGTAAATGCAAGCACACCAAAAGTATGATATATGTGTATAATTGTCATTACTATAATTCAAAGGTAAAGAAAGGAAGTGTGGAAAATAATGACCATCTTCTTCATGTTTTTAAGGTTTCCCAAAACCAGAGAGAGGAGGCGGCAGTGGGAAGTTGCCCTGAGAAGAGAGGGTTTTGTTGCGCTGGACAGGACACTGCTCTGCAGTGATCACTTCAGTTCTGAGGACTTCAGTCACCACCATATGCTGCTCTCATTAGTTGTCTCATTGTTTTTCAAGCTAAGGCTACATCACTTGGCAAAAATCAATAATTTGCGTTTACAGAGTGGCAACATGAGGCAGAAGCACACCAAGGCAGTCCTTTTTAAAGGGCATTAGCTCCAAAAACACAAAGATTTTAACACTGGACTCTGTGTCGTCAAACGGGTTATTCACTAAACTCTCGGTCATGTGATCATTCAGTTTGCACTATTTCTCATATTTGCACTAATGTTTGTATTACATCACTGCCTATAGTCATACTACTGTTTACATTCTCTGTTTACATACTACTGTTTACATTCAATGTTCACATTTATTAATACTGTTTACATTTATTACTACTGTTTACATTTATTACTACTGTTTACATTTACACTACTTTTATATCTACACCACTGCTGATACACATACAGTATTCTCTGACCAGCCTTATTTAAGGATGCCCAATGTGCCTTACTGCATATGCCATTCTATAACAACATGAACTACTACCTCATGCATATACTGTGTACATTAACTGATATGCTGCTTTGCCACTTTGCAAATGTCAATGCTAGAACCTTTAGTTTATTTTATAGTTATACTTTTTATACTTTTTTACTTTTTGTACTAGTATGCAAAAACTCAGAACAGTATTATGTTCATTAAATGTTTAGTGCTTTAGTTTTTAGAGTTGGTGTAAATTTTCATACTCTTATACCACTATGCAAAAACTCAGGACAGTGTTAAAGTTTTACTATTTTATGCTTATGTCTATTATTATATGTTTCAGTGTTTTAATGTTTAAATAGTTACTGTTGCACCGAGGGAGTGAGAGTCTTGTCACACTATCAGATGTCACACTATCAGATGTTTATTTTTGTTTATTTGTTTGTTTATTTATATTTCTCAATTATTAAATCTTTTCATGTATCTAAAAAGAATAAACTACACATATTGACCAAGGTTGGTGTAATAATGTATTTAATATTACATAATATTTAAATGTGTAGGGAAAAAAATTGGCATAAATTAATTTCATATCACCAATAATAATACTATTTATGATGAAATAGTATTAAATATTTATTAGCATTGTAACATATGTCAGTTAATTTCGCTGGAAATAAACATGTATTTAGAAATAGATGTAAATATAATCTTATTGTGTATACTGCTAGTGCAATACAGTGTCTACATAACGTTATTTTCATGTGAACGTCCATCTTAAGTATACCATATTATAACAACATCTCTCACATTTATAACAAACCAAACCGTTTTAAAATCGGATGGAAATTAAGCAAGTTATGGTTATTTTAATAGTGAATGCACCATTCACATTCATGTTAAGAGTGGGCGTTCTGTCTGTCCCAAGATGGCCGCCGTCTGACGATGTCGGTCTCCATTGGCCAACAGCGGGGCTGTCTTATCTAGTGTTTATTATATCTATGAGCGAAACTGCTGAAATGGGACGGTCTAGCCTTCAGGTTTGCCGGCATTGAAGTGGGTGGGGCGTTCTCTTGAAGTGGGTGGGAAGTTCTTGTGTGCGCGCTTTGTGTGTGTGAAAAGAGAAGGGACGCCGCTAAAATATATTAGTTAGCTGAATACATGTGTATATATATTAGTGTTTCTGAGTTTACTGTTTGTTAAGAACTGATTACAAATCAGCTTATAAGGGGCGATCTGTTAAAACCCAGAGTGGACCTACGAAAATGCAAGTTGTCCAGTAGCTCAGTTGGTAAATCAACCTGCGATTGGTGCAGAGATACTTTTCTCGAAGCTGGTTCGAATCTCACTCGGTACGGTTAAAACTTATTTTACGTTTGTCTTTTATTGGATAAAAAAATGAGGACTGAGATTAAAAGGAAGGAGTTTGTGAAACTCCTTTTTTTTTATCCAATAAAAGACAAACGTAAAATAAGTTTTAACCGTACCGAGTGAGATTCGAACCAGCTTCGAGAAAAGTATCTCTGCACCAATCGCAAGTTGATTAACCAACTGAGCTACTGGACAACTTGCATTTCGTAGGTCCACTCTGGGTTTTAAAAGATTGCCCCTCAGAAAATCCTTGCTACGCACGTGTAAAATAATCTGATTTGTAATCAGTTCTTCAAAAACAGTAAACTCAGAAACACTAATATACTGTATATTCAGCTAACACATTTTTTGTCGTTTCTGAAGTTAAATTTTAATGAGATATATTCGAGCTGAGGTTGTTTGAGATGACTAAATAAAGGTTGAATGAATATTCGCGCTGAGGTTGTTGTTAAAACGAGCTGATGACTCAACAACACACAGCAGCCCCGACTCTGCACGCAGAAAGTCCCCCCCCCCCGCGAAATCTCTGCTGGCGCTATGAATTCTGGGATAGCCTCCGTCTTGAAGGATTCACGAATGCATCCTTCGATTTCGGCAGGAAGTAGGCCGCATTCCTCGGCCGCATGAGGAGGAGTCTTCGAATTGGGACAGTCCTCCGCGCGGGGCAATGACGTATGCGGCCGACAAATGTGCACTCATGAGGATGCAGCCCCTGAATTGAGACACAGCCAAAGTGTAAGCTCAGAGGAGACCTTGCTTCTGCTGTGGCACATCCTAAACTGTGGAATGACCTTCAATGAACATCAGACTCTACCCTGTCTGTTTTTAAATCCTTCTTAAAACCATAATAATGAATTCAATTTATAACGCACTTTTCATTAATGAAAATCTCAAAGTGCTACAAAGTGCAACAGAATTAAATGTCAATAAAACAAGTAATAAAACAAGTAAAATCATCTCTTCTCCCTGACCTTTGACACCATCTGAGATGTTGACTTTTAATAATTTTAATAATTTTAATTATCTGACTGTTGTGATTGTTTTATTGTACTGCACTTTGGTCCTGTGGGTGTTTAAAGTGCTCTATAAATAAAGCTGGTATGGTATGGTTATGTTGTGATTATAATTTTGAGCATTGGATGTTTTTGTTATAAATTAAAAACACTTATCTTACCTGACAGCAATAATTTGAAATGAGAGAATTCAAAAATGAAATAAAAGTATTTTTTTCACTTCCTAACATTTTCCTATTTAAATATTTTGTATTTCTTTCTTTATTTTGTATTTGCTTCTCCTTGAATTGCCACCTTATCGTGGTGGAGGAGTTTGTGTGCCTGAATGATCCTAGGAGCTATGCTGTCGGGGGCAGTTATCATTGTCCCTGGTAGGATCTTCCAAGGCAGATTGGTTCTAGGTGACAGGCCAGACAAAGAGCGATTCAGAAGATTTTTATGGACATGACACAACAAGGAATTTGGTGTCCCTTGCCCGGACGTGGGTCACCGGGGCCCCACCCTGGAGCCAGGCCTGGGGGAGGGGCTCATCGGCGAGTGCCTGGTGACCAGATCTCTACCCATGGGGACCGGTCGGGCTCAGCCCGAAGGAGCAGCATGGGTTTGCCTTCCTGTGGACCCACCACCTGCAGGAAGGGCCATAAAAGTCGGGTGCATGATGCCATTGGCAGTGGTCGAAGGCGGTGACCATGGCGCTCTGACCCTGGCTTACCAAAGCTGCCTCTTGGGACATGGAACGTGACCTCTCTGGTGGGGAAGGAGCCTGAGCTTGTGTGTGAGGTTGAGATCGACTAGATAGTTGGGCTCACCTCAACACACAGCATGGGCTCTGGAACCGATCTTCTTGAGAGGGGCTGGACCTTATTCCACTCTGGAGTTGCCCATGATGAGAGGTGTCGAGCTGGTGTGGGTCTACTTGTAGCCCCCCGACTTGGTGCCTGTGTGTTGGAGTTTTCCCCAGTAGATGAGAGGGTGGCTTCCCTTCGTCTTCGGGTGGGGAGATGGACCCTGACTGTTGTCTGTGCCTACATACCAAACGGCAGCTCAGAGTATCCAGCCTTCTTGGAGTCCTTGGTAGGGGTGTTGGAAAGTGCGCCAGCTGGGGACTCCGTTATTCTGCTGGGGGACTTCAATGCCTGCGTGGGTAATGACAGTGTGACCTGGAGGGGCGTGATTGAGAGGAACGGTCTGTCTGATCTGAACCCGAGTGGTGTTCTGTTGTTGGACTTCTGAGCTAGTCATAGTTTGTCCATCACAAACACCATGTTCGAAAATTAGGGTGTCCATAAGTGCACTTGGCACCAGGACGTAGATCGATGATAGACTTCATAGTCGTGTCATATGATTTGTAGCACTTTGTTTTGGACACTCGGGTGAAGAAAGGAGCTGAGCTGTCAATTGAGCACCACCTGGTAGTGAGCTGGATCAGGTGGCAGACCCAAACATGTAGTGAGGGTTTGCTGGGAATGCCTTGCAGAAGATCCCGTCAGAGACCTCTTCAACTCACACCTCCGGGAGAGCTTTAACTGCATCCCAGGTGGGGTACATTGAGTCTGAGTGGGCCATGTTCCGCAGCTCAATTGTTGAGGTAGCTGCCTTGAGCTGTGGCCGCAAGGTTGTTGGTGCTTCTCGCGGTGGCTATCCACAAACTCGGTGGTGGACACCCCGGGTTAGGGAGGCTGTCAAGCTGAAGAAGGAGTCCTATTGGGATTGTTGGCCAGTGGGACTCCGGAGGCAGCTGAGGAGTACCGGAGGGCCAAGCGGTCTGCAGCCGTGGCCGTTTCTGAGGCAAAAGCTCTGATGTGGGAGGAGTTCGGTGAGACCTTGGATAACAACTCTCGGTCGGCTCTGAGGAGATTCTGGCAAACCATCAGATGGCTGAGGAGGGGAAAGCAGTACTTTACTAACACTGTATTCAGTGAAGGCGGGCTGCTGTTGACCTCAGTGACATCGTCGGGAGGTGGAAGGGATACTTCTCTGACCTTCTCAATCCCACCAGCACGCCTTCCATAGAGGAAGCTGAGTCGGGGGACTTTGGGGGTTGATCCATCCATAACTGTGGCTGAGGTCACCGAGGTAGTTAAAAAGCTCCGAGGCAGCAGGGCTCCGGGAGTGGATAAGATTCACCCTGATTTCCTTAAGGCTCTGGACATTGTGGGACTATCTTGGTTGACACGCCTTTGCAACGTTGCGTGGACATCGGGGGCAGTGCCACTGGATTGGCAGACTGGGATGGTGGTTCCTCTCTTCAAAAAGGGGGACCGGAGAGTGTGCTCCAATTATAGGGGCATCACTCTCCTCAGCCTCCCTGGTAAAGTCTATTCAGGGGTACTGGAGAAGCGAGTACGATCGTTGGTCGAACCTCAGATCCAGGAGGAACCATGTGGATTCCGTCCAGGCCGTAGAACACTGGATCAGCTCTTTACCCTCACTAGGATTCTTGAGGGGTCATGGGAGTTTGCCCATCCTGTCTACATGTGTTTTGTGGATTTGGAGAAGGCATTCAACGTGTTCCTCAAGGTACACTGTGGGGGGTGCTCCGTGAGTATGGGACTGGTGGCACATTGCTACGGGCTGTTCAGTCCCTATACAAGCAGTGCGAGAGCTTGGTTCGCATTGCCGCCCTATACAAGCAGTGCGAGAGCTTGGTTCGCATTGCCGGTAGTAAGTCGTACCCCTTCAGAGTGGGAGTTGGACTCCGCCAGGGTTGCCCTTTGTCACAGATTCGGTTCATAACTTTTATGGACAGAATTTCTCGGTGCAGCCAGCTGACGGAGGGTTTCCGGTTCGGTGGCCTCAGGATTCCATCTCTGCTCTTTGCAGATGATGTGGTCCTGTTGGTGTCATTGTGCCGTGATCTTCAGCTCGCAGTGGAGCAGTTCGCAGCTGAGTGTGAAGCGGCTGGGATGAGAATCAGTACCTCCAAATCTGAGGCCATGGTCCTCAACCTGAAAAGGGTGGATTGCTCTCTTCAGGTCAAGGGTGAGGTTCTGCATCAAGTGGAGGAGTTCAAGTATCTTGTGGTTTTGTTCACGAGTGAGGGAAGAATGGAGGGTGAGATTGACAAAAGGATATACAGTGTCTGCAGTATTGCGGACTCTGTACCGGTCCGTTGTGGTGAAGAGAGAGCTGAGCTGTAAGGCAAAACTCTCTGTTTACCAGTCGGTCTACGTTCCTACCCTCACCTATGGTCACGAGCTCTGGGTAGTGACCGAAAGAACGGGACTGTGGATACAGTCTGTTGAAATGAGTTTCCTCCGCAGGGTAGCTGGACTCTACCTTAGAGATAGGGTGAGAAGTTCAGTTATCCGGGAGAGACTCAGTGCAGAACCGCTGCTCCTCCGCATTGAGAGGAGCCAGTTGAGGTGGTTTGGGTATCTGGTAAGGATGCCCCCTGGACACCTCCCTAGGGAGGTGCTTTGGGCATGTCCGACTGGGAGGAGACCCCGAGGAAGACCCAGGACACGCTGGAGAGACTTTGTCTCTCGGTTGGTCTGGGAACACCTTGGAATCCTCCCAGAAGAGCTGGAAGAGGCTGTGGAAAGAAATGTCTGGGCTTCCCTGCTCAAGCTGCTACCCTGTGACCCGACTTCGGAACAAGTGGAAGATAATGGATGGAATGCATGGATAGATGGTATTTCTTTTAGTACAGTTTATTTTTTTTTTTCCTCTTTGCATATATTTTTGTTTACCCTAACAATGAAACAACAGTGTAACAACACAGCTACTCTGCACAAATACAACTACCGGTAGTATACTTCTTGAACTAAATCCTATAAACAGCATGACTTTACATACCTGTTAGTAACTTACCTCCTATTTATAAGCTGCAGAGATGGAAAGATTCACCTTCAGTCATGATGTTCTTAAAGTTCATACTCAAAAATATAGACAACCTTGAAGCAATTTTATAAAATAATGACAAATTAATGTCCTATCTTAAATGGTCTTACTCATTAAATTGGATTTTTGACCATCTGTCTTATACTTATCATTTCATTTCATTGTCTTGTGTTATTTTATTTGTGATATTTTGTGTATGACTATTATTAACTATTATAATCACCTTTTGTAATGGTGGACAATAGAAAGTAAACATGTAAACTACAATTAAAAGTTTTATTTACCAAATTGGCCAAGATGACTTTAATGGGAAGGAAATGTCGTGAGGAGTCCAGCAGGATGCCTCGGTGAGAAAATCGTGGAAAGTCGCTGATAAATGTTGAGTTGATATTTCTCTGAAAAGATACAAAATTATAATGAGTTTAAACATGGCTGCAAAAAAAGTTTAAAATAAAAACACATCTTGTACTTACAGCTCCAAATTCATCCTCAAACACCAGCTGGCTAAATGTTTCCAAACCTAAAGAGAATCATAAAGGACAGATCCCAAGAACGAACTTTAAGTTTTTGTGAAATAAAAATAAATCATGACCTCTCAAATGAAAACTATGATGGAGGAACAAATCAACAATTATAAATATCAAACTCCATATTTTATTAGCAAAACTAATTTAAATGGACATCACATTAATGACACGTCAGCACAGTAAAGAAAAACTCCCACAGATAAACAGGATTTTAAAATCAACACTATATTTTAATATTAGAACAAAGACAACATGAGACGATAAATTACACATTCTTTAACAGTAACTAAAACCCAAAATGAACAAAACGCTAGCCAAAAGTTAAAATCAGCTGAACAGGAGATAAAAATGGAAAATGATGAAAGTTTCAAAGAAAAGTACCGGGTAGTTCAAGAATTTGAAGACATCCTCATTTATTTCAAAACAAAAGTTCAATGGCCCTCATTCACGAAAATTTCGTATTTTTATCCTAAATTTCTCCTACTTTTGTTCGTACGAAGCGTTCGTACGAACATGCCACGTCAGATTCAACAAAGTCTTCTATCCTGAGGAAACGTGTGTAAATGGGTTGCGTAAATATGATGAATCCCACCTGTTCTAAACAGCTGCGCGTGCACGCGTAGAGGTCATTTACATAATTCCCACCCCTCAAAACACCATATAAGGCCACGTTTCCTGCCTTCTGACAGCAGGAAGTGTCCATTCATTCAAACTCAAGAAGTAAAAGGAGGAACTTCACGCGTTCGGAGATCTGCTCTCAGTCGCGCTGTGGCTACCCCCCCCACCCCCCGCAAGTGTCGGATGGTCAAATATCTTTAATTTTAGTGTACTGTGTTACATTATAGTTTCACTTATTCAGAAGAGCCGTGGCGCACCGCTACCCCCCACCCCCCCGCAAGTGTCGGATGTGTTTTTGAACAGAAGCATTTTAAAATGTCTCGAAACTACAGTTAACATCATATTAATATTGTAGTGCATATGTTTTGTCTCCCGTGGGTCGTACAGTATCAGAAATCAAGAATAAATGGTTTGATCTGAAAATGGCTTCAAACAAACGTCTCGCCGCAGCACGGACAGGAGGAGATCAAGGAATAGTCTGCGAGATGGTGGACAATAAATGCCACGCTGCAAGACGCGTGCCAACATGTTTTGCAGCACAAATGATGCGCGCACCTCCTGGTCAGCGCGCAACCACATTCTGCAGGTTATATTTCGAATCAGATATAATAATCAATTGCTCCGATGGTGTTTGGCACAAGATCAGTCTTAATTCGTACTTGTTCTGCGGCGGTGTATGGGGATTTTATGTACCTGGGTGTTAATATGAGGAGCGGCTTTGATGACCAAGGGGAGCGCACGACTCACTGAAGCCTGCGCGACACACCAGACAAATTAAACTTAAAATTATAATTCTAATTCAAACAGAATAACCTATTGTCAAGAATAATTATGGTGCGTGATTTTTTTAAACCCAAAATATTTTCTAAATAACGAAATATGAAGTTATTCGTGGAGAAGATCCGTCTGGATGACAGCAGACTGACGCTCCTAAATTATACGACAGGTCCGGACCACTCGTAAATTTTGTTCGTATCTGAAAAAAATCGTAGGATACGAAAACATTGTTGAATGCCACAAATGATCCTAAATCACTCGTACGCACAGTTTAAGAACAAATCTGTGCGTACGAACGGTTCGTGAATGAGGGCCATTGTGTGTATTTCTTAATTCCACTTACCGTATTCTGAAAATTGTATTGATGTGGAAAAATTGCAATCTTGTGGCGGGATGCTGTTAACTTGCAGGTAACATAATTGGCATGCATTATGTGAAATGTAGATTATTGTCAGTGCACTCTTTTGTCTTATTTATTATACAACAATCAGACCTTTTAAAGGGATTGTGACATGATGTTGGAAATTTGCATATTTGTCAGAACATATATATCTTATATCATTGAGCTCTGTTCGTTTTTGCAAAATGAATTATAAATATATTAAAATTTTATTCCAAGTTATGGTAGTTTTTTATCTGGGATACGCCCCTAAAAATCTGCGCATTTCCGCAAAACGCCATCAGTGACGTGACAACAGGAAGGCATGCTCCAACGCGCATTTAAATAATAATGGCGGAGCATGTCCGATCGCGTCTGAGATATATAATTTTAAGAGAGTAAATCATCCAAAACTCTCATTAATAAACCCTCTCCGAATAAAAAGAAACTACAGATGTTACCTGATCGCGCAGACATAATTTAAAAATACATACATAGCAACGTGTTTGCTAGGGTATCTCGGCTAATGTTTGTTAGCTGCTATCTCGGCTTAGTCCCGGTCACGTCTGAGATATATCATTTTAAGACAGTAAATCATCCAAAACTCTCATTAATAAACCCTCCCCGATTAAAAAGAAACTACAGATGTTACCTGATCGCGCTGACATAATTTAAAAATACAATATTAGAAAAGTGTGTGTGCTACTGATTCGGCTAGCTTGTTAGCAGCGAACATAAAGAATTTGCCGTGATAATTGGCTTTATACACTCAAAGTGTATAAAGTAAAACAACATGAACTCACGTAAAATAAATAGTTTATAATCTAAAACACTACACACCTCCGATTATGTTTACACAAAGACTTACTCATCTCCTGGACAGTCTTCCGATGGTCCCTGCGTTGTTTCGACATGGTAGCTCCTGTGGGACTTTCTTCTGTAGATTTTCTTTTAAAAATAGTAGGAATAGCATCCGGTTTTAAAAGTCTTCTGAATCTTACTGGTAATCCTAAAGATTCTTTTATACCAGGTGCTGAAAACAATCGGCAGTAAAATGGTCGCTGCAGACATACGACTCTTAGTAGGAACCCACCGGTCCTTGTCTGGTCCATTCTTGTCGAAGTTTCTCATCTTTTGGAAATTTGTGAAGGCTCACTTGTTCACTGCTGATATTAGAACACCCAAATGCGCTACAACGTGACGGCATTTTTCAAGTTACACAAATAAAAGAGGCGATCCTTCAGGAAATGAATGTGTATGGCAAGCAGTTAACACACCAAACAAACGGGCAAGGCTCTGCCTTCTTCCCGTTGTCACGTCACACTGATGACGTATTGCGGAAATGCGCGGAATTTTAGGGGCGTATCCCAGAGAAAAAATTACTATAATTTAGAATAAAATTTTAATATATTTATAATTTATTTTGCAAAAACGAACAGAGCTCAATGATATAAGATATATATGTTCTGACAAATATGCAAATTTACAACATCATGTCACAATACCTTTAAGCTCTCATGGGCCACATAAAATGATGTGGCTGGCCACATCTGGCCCGTGGGCCTTGAGTTTGACACATGTGCTCTAAGCTCTGCGCCTCCACTACAGGGGAGTGGTGGTGCAGAGGTTAGAGAAGGTGGGCCTGTGATCCGATGGTCGCTCTTTCAACATCAAAATGTGGATGAGAAAGGTGAAACACCCACACCTGCCTCCAACCTCATCTGCCCCACTCAAGACCCTTATTCCCCACCCCCGGGCACCCTTGCTCTCTGCTCCACACAGAGGGCTGTGGTAGCTCAGTGGTCTGTGGTTGCATCAGAAAGGGCATCCGGCATAAACACATTTGCCAAGTCTTTGTGCGAGTTAGTTTGCTGTGGTGACCCCTGAAGAGAAGCCGAAAGAAGAAGATTTGAACAGCGACACTATCTTGGTTCCACTGCATCATCACCACAATTCTCTGTCAAAAAAGAATCTGCACACTCAGTTTTTCATCATATTTAAAACTAGAATATTGCATTTCCTTAAAAAAACATGCAGTTTAAAAGCTTATTGCTGAATGATTTTTGCTGAAAGCAGCCAATGCTGAAAAGGTTTAGTTGCTAATCTTGTAATGTTAGTTGAATTTGAACAGCTGACATTTGCTGAAAACAAGAAACTAAAATCAGAAAGCTGTAGAGAACTAACAGAAATGTTTAGCAAAAGCTGAATAGAACAGGAATGTAGCTAAAAGGAGCAGAACAAGCTAAAATAGACAGTGAGAGGCTGAACACATTACCAAACATCTTGAATGACCAAAAATATAACAAACTAAAACAGCAGAAAAATAATTACATTGACAAAATAGTAGCAGAGAAAAACAAAACCGGTTGGAATTTTAACAGAAAAAGTTGAAAGAAGCAGGGAAAAAGGTGACATAGAGAAGCTGAAAAGACCAGAATAAAACTGAAATTAGTCAAAAGGACATGAAGAGAGCAAAATAGCTTATCTGTGACCTTGACCTTTGACCTTGTTCTTTGAAGAAAAGTAAAATAACACAAAGAAGCTGATTTAAAAAAAAAAACTAAAACGAAAGCTCAAATGAGCAGTAAAATGCTTTAAATGAGCCTGAGGGTCTGAAGGATGGGAAGAGTTTGAGTCACCTAAAATCCATCCATCCATCCATCCATCCAGCCAGCCAGCCAGCCAGCCAGCCAGCCAGCCAGCCAGCCAGCCAGCCATCCATCCATCCATCCATTATATTTACCTATTTCTTCCTTTTCGGGTTGCAGGGGTCACTGGTGCCCATGTCCAGCCATCTCTGTGCAAGAGGCGGGGGACATACTGGACAGGTCTCCAGTCCATCACACGGACACATAGACAAACACGCTCCTTTCCGGCAGTTCAGGATAAATGGTCGTGACAGCCCCTGGTTTACTCCTGAACTAGCTGACCTCCTGCATAGGGGAGACTATCTTTGGGCTGCAGCAAGAAAATCAGATTCAGACACTGATTGGTTTAATTTTTGGCAGCTGAGGAATAAATGCACAACTGCCATCAAAGCCGCAAAACGTAATTATTTTGGGCAGCACGGTGGCACAACTGGTAGAGCTGCTGCCTCTCAGTGAGAAGGTTGCCGGTTCAAATCCCGGTCCGGGGCCTTTCTGGGTGGAGTTTGCATGTTCTCCCCGTGCATGCGTGGGTTTCCTCCGGGTACTCCGGTTTCCTCCCACAGACCAAAAAACATGCTTGTTAGGCTGATTGGTGACTCTAAATTGACCCTAGGTGTGAGTGTGAGAGTGGATGGTTGTTTGGTGTGAGTGAGACAGGTCCCTCTTGTAAATGAGTCCCCGTGACTCAACGAGGCTAGCCTGTATAAATAAAGGTTGAATGAATGAATGAATTTCTTATCTCAGACCTCCAAAAATCTAAACGATCCTAAAAAATTCTGGAAAACCATCAAATCTCTCTCAGGCATCCCCCAATCATCTGACCTCCTATCACAACTTCTTGTTGACTCTGTTCCTGTGTGAAATAAGCACGAGATCCTGAACTGTTTCAACAAACATTTTGTTGCTTCTAGTTCATTATTTGACATAGTTACTAATGGAAAATCAGACACTTCAAATAATAACCAAACTTCTACAAATCAAATCCCTCCTACAAGTCAATCCTCAGTTAATCACACCTTCTCTTTTTCTCCGTTCTCAGTCAGTGAGGTAAATAAACTGATAAAAGATCTTGATCCTAAAAAATCTGCAGGTCCAGATGAACTTCCACCTTATTTTTTAATGGCTGCTCATATCATTTCAGTCTCTGTGACCCACATCTTTAATCTGTCCATAAGCCAAAACACCATTCCGGATGCTTGGAAAACAGCCTTTGTTCTTCCTTTGCTGAAGGGAGGTGACCCCACCTCACTGAACAATTATCGACCGATCTCTAAACTCTGCATCTTAGCCAAGGTTCTAGAAAAACTGATAAACTCTCAGATCAAAAATTATCTGGACTCATTTAACATCTTACCTCTCCATCAATCTGGTTTCAGGAAAAAACACAGCACAACAACTGCTTCTCTGAAGGTTCTTAATGACGTTGTTGAAGCATTGGATGCTAAGGATTATTGTGCTACACTTTTCCTAGACTTGTCTAAAGCTTTTGACACTGTGGATCATAACATCTTGTGTCATAAGCTCTCAGAAATCGGTTTCTCTGATCACACCATTGGTTGGTTTTCTAATTATCTTTCCGATCGGAGGCAATGTGTTCAACATAACGGTACTTCTTCCAGTTATTTAACAGTTAAAAATGGTGTACCACAAGGCTCAGTCTTAGGACCAACCCTCTTTACAATCTACATAGCTAATGTAGGTCAGAGCATCCCTGATGCATCCTTACATTTCTATGCTGATGATACAGTTGTTTATTGTCGAGCTAAAACAGTTGCTAAGGCTTTCCAGTTTCTGCAATCCGCTTTTGACATCATCCAGTCAGATTTGTTCCGTCTCAAACTTGTCCTAAATGCTGATAAAACCAAAGGGATGTTTTTTTTTCAAATAGGAAGTCGGTCCCAGCAGTTCTTCCTCTGATTTTATCCTCAAACGGTGTCCCTATTGAGTTTGTTGATTCCTATAAATATTTGGGTATCCTGGTCGATTTGCATCTCTCTTTTAAACTCCACGTGGAAAACCTAGTAAAGAAACTGAAAGTTAAACTGGGTTTCTTTTTCAGAAATAGATCATGTCTAACACTGAATGTTAGGAAACGCCTTGTATCTGTGACTTTCCTTCCCTCNTCACACCATTGGTTGGTTTTCTAATTATCTTTCCGATCGGAGGCAATGTGTTCAACATAACGGTACTTCTTCCAGTTATTTAACAGTTAAAAATGGTGTACCACAAGGCTCAGTCTTAGGACCAACCCTCTTTACAATCTACATAGCTAATGTAGGTCAGAGCATCCCTGATGCATCCTTACATTTCTATGCTGATGATACAGTTGTTTATTGTCGAGCTAAAACAGTTGCTAAGGCTTTCCAGTTTCTGCAATCCGCTTTTGACATCATCCAGTCAGATTTGTTCCGTCTCAAACTTGTCCTAAATGCTGATAAAACCAAAGGGATGTTTTTTTTCAAATAGGAAGTCGGTCCCAGCAGTTCTTCCTCTGATTTTATCCTCAAATGGTGTCCCTATTGAGTTTGTTGATTCCTATAAATATTTGGGTATCCTGGTCGATTTGCATCTCTCTTTTAAACTCCACGTGGAAAACCTAGTAAAGAAACTGAAAGTTAAACTGGGTTTCTTTTTCAGAAACAGATCATGTCTAACACTGAATGTTAGGAAACGCCTTGTATCTGTGACTTTCCTTCCCTCCATTGATTACGGTGACATTCTCTACATGAATGCTCCTACAAGCACCCTGCGGATGTTGGATGTTGTCTATCATGGTGCACTAAGATTCATAACTGGCTGTGATTATCGTACCCACCACTGCACCCTGTATTCACTGGTTAACTGGACATCATTAACCTCACGCAGACTCTTCCACTGGTACATTTTCATCTTTAAATCACTTCTTGGTCTGCTGCCTTCATACATCTCCTCCTACATGTCTTTGCATGAGTGCAGTTACAGTGTGCGCTCTCAGGACATGATCACCTGCAGTGCTCCGTCAGTGAGAACTGAACTTGAGAAAAGGGCCTTCTCTTATTTCGCTCCTGCTTCCTGGAATATCTTACAAAAAGACTTTAAAGCTCTCGACCTTGACTTCTCTAAATGGTTTTAAGAATCTGTTGGAATCCTGGCAAAAACCAATGCAGATATGTTCCTGTTTTTGATTTTATACATCTACCTTATAATGTTTTGCTAGTTTTTGATTCTTTGTTAACAAAAATATATATATCTGTATTTCTCTCTTATGTTTTTCTATTGTTTGTTGTTTAAGGAAATTCTACCATTGCTGTTCATCATGCTTTAGTTTGTAGCAGGTCGCTCTTGTAAATGAGTCCACGAGGCTCAATGAGATTTACCTGACTAAATAAAGGTTGAATGAAAAAAAAAAGAGACAAACAACCATTCACTTTCTCACTCACACCTAGAGACAGTTTAGAGTTACCCATCAGTCTAACATGCATGTTTTTGGTCTGTCAGAGGAAACCAGAGTACCCGGAGAAAACCCATGCACAGAGAAAACATGCAAACTCCACCCAGAAAGCCCCCCAGATCGCGATTTGAATGGGGAACAACCTGCTTGCTGAGAGGCAGCAGCTCTACCAACTGCGCCACCATGTTGCCCAGTTGAACGTTTTGATATATGAATTGTAGAAATAGCACAAAAATTACAGAACAAGTTAGTATATGCTGAGAATTTCAGTCACACAACTGAGATTCTCCTTGTTTAAAAATCTTGAAATTCCACACTCCATAGCCTCCAAGATGGGAAGTCAAACCTCTTCAACTACAGAATAGAAGTCCAGTTGTTTAATTTTTTTAAACAGCACAATACTGTTATTATGTATATGTTTAATCACTTCATAAATATATATATATATATATATATATTCATAAATGCTGTCTTGTGGACGTAACCTGTGTTTGTGTGTTTTTATGTGTCAGTGAGACTGTGTTGCTGCGAGGAATCTTCAAAGTGGGAAAAAAGAGTCATGATGTCCTACTCACGCAAACCAAATTGACCTGGATCCCCATCATCCCAGAGACCCCTACAGGTCAGTTCTGTGAGGAGGGGCTGTTGTGGCGTTCAATAATCATGACAGAGGAGGTCTAACTTTTTGATAACTTCTCGAGACAGCCTGACATTTCTGACACACGCACGCACGCACGCACGCACGCACGCACGCACGCACGCACGCACGCACACACACACACACACACACACACACACACACACACACAATCCTCTACATTGAAAAGATCCTTGGTACATAACAGTCTTCCACTCTCACACATTGTGTTTCAGCTAAAATTCCCGTTCCTGTACTGAGCAAGAAACTGTTTAGCAAACGCATCAGTTTTATGGGTTCTGTAAAGGTCAACAGCTGCTGGTTTACTCATATTTTTGCTATGTTTTGGTATATTTTTGCTTTTATTTAGACAACTGTAATGTACCAGGATGAAAGTGTAAATTCATTGTGTGCGTGTGACTGAAGCCAATCTGTTTTGTTGTATTTCATCCAAGCCAATGTCATTAAGCCAGCAGTGTGTGTGTGTGTGTGCGTGTGTGTGTGTGTGCGTGCGTGTGTGTGTGTCTGCTGGCAATACTAGCGAACAGTTGGTTCAGCCAGTGGGGGGTTATTAGAGTCTTTCAGTGTGAGGAGATTAACGCACACAAACACACAGTCGGCTTATCATCAGCATACTGTGTGTGTGCTGATGAGATATTTTTGTATAAATGGATACCAAGTTTTTTTTTAATTAAAATTTTAAATTCCCTTTTGGTCAGGTAAGTGAAACCTGAACTTTTGGACCCAATGATTGTTCTTTGTGTCATTACAAGTTTGAAAAGTTTTCTAATGACAATGACCCAAAACAGGAGTTGAAGCACAAGAAAAGGGTTTGCAATGAAAACCTTGAGTGAGCAAGTGTATGTCTACAAAGTTAGATATTGTAGGAGTTAAATTTTTACAAATTACAGTGCATTTGTGTTAGATTAGCCAGAAAAAATTACAGAAACGTAGCTAAAATCTATCCATCCACCTATCCATCCATTCATCCCTCCGTCCCATCCGTCTGTCTGTCCATCCGTCCGTCCGTCCATTATCTTCTGCTTGATCTGAAGTTGGGTCACGGAGGCAGTAGCTTGAGCAGGAAGGTGCGGACGTCTCTTTCCACAGCCACCTTTTCCAGCACTTCTGGGAGGATTCCAAGGCATTCCCAGGCCAACTGAGAGACATAGTCTCTCCAGCTTGTCCTGGGTCATCCCTGAGGTCTCCTCCCAGTCAGACATGCCCGAAACACCTCCCTATGGAGGAGGTGCCCAGGGAGCATTCTTACCAGATGCCTGAACCACCTCAACTGACTCCTCTCCATGTGGAGGAGAAGCGGTTCTACTCCGAATCCTTCCCGGATAACTGAACTTCTCACCCTATCTCTAAGGGAGGGTCCAGCTACCCTGCGGAGGTAACTCATTTCATCTACCTGTATCCGCTATCTCATTATTTTGCTCACTAGCCAGAGTTCGTGACCATAGGTGAGGGTAGGAATATAGACCGACCAGTAAACAGAGAGCTTTGCCTTATAGCTCAGCTCCCTCTTCACTACAGCAGACTGGTACAGAGTCCGCAATACTGCAGATGTTGCACCAATCCATTTGTCAATCTCACGCTCCATTCTTCTCTCATCCATGAACAAACCCCCAAGATATTTGAATTCCTCTACTTGAGGCAGAATCTCACCCTTGACCGGAAGAGAGCAATCCACCTTTTTCCGACTGAGGACCATGGCCTCTGATTTGGAGGTGCTGATTCTCATCCAAGCCACTTCACACTTGACTGTGAACCGTTCCAATAAGAGCTGTAGATCACGGCATGAAGACGCCAATAGGACCACATCATCTGCAAAGAGCAGAGATGGAATCCTGAGGCCACCAAACTGGAATCCCTCTGCCCCCTGGCTGCACCCAAGACATTCTGTCCATAAAAGTTATGAGCAGAATTAGGGCTGGACGATATGGCCAAAATTTTTATCACGATATAGTTCTTAATTTCGGTCGATATCGATATAATTCGATATCGATATAAACAATATAAAAGCCTAAAAAAAACTATAAACTATACAAATAAATTAATGTTCTCCTTGTATTTGTATTTAGCCTCCAAAAAGATGGAAATCACCATCAAATAAACATAAACTTCTCAACCCAATAATTCTCAGTCGGGTCATCTGGACAGTTTCTTTTTTATAGAAACGTTTCACCCTCCATCCTCCATCCAATTTCTATAAAAAGAAACTGTCCAGATGACCCGACTGAAAATTATTGGATTTGGTACGTGGATTATTGAGCATGAACTTTCTTGCCATAAAATTCTCAACTGTGTCAATATTAATAGTTTTAACTTTAAACATCTTTAAAATTTACAGCATTGAAATTCATAGTTAATTAAATAAAACTTTTGGGTGTTGTTATTTATAAGAAGCTGACATAGAAATCTCATGGAAATTACTTAAGAATAAAAATAACAAAATCAATTGCATTACTGTATAAAGTAAAATAGTTTTTGAATGACAAAGTTTTGAATATATTGAATAATGTAATGATTGTTCCATATTTAATCTGTTGTATTGAAGTTTGGGGAAAAGCATGTAAAACTATTACAAACCCTGTTTTTTTTTTTGTTTTTTT
>JBBPBX010001309.1:31295-86865 GCA_038048925.1 Garcialebias charrua
AAAATTTCATCAGTTTAAATTATTAAAATTTTATGATTTGGTTGAACATAGTATTTTACAAGTCATGTATAAAACTGAAAAAAAAATTACCCCCCAAATATTCAATTAAAATTTGTTTAAAGTTATTAAACCCTGAAGGGAATGTAAATGTTTGTAAAACCTCCATTTAGGACTAGTTTGAAGGAGCTGAGTTGTAAATCAGGAAACAGGATTGTGTTGACTTGATATCACCATAAACATTTCTAAAACTATTTATATGTTTTAAAATATGATTAAATCAAAGTTGTTGGGAAGGTGTGGTGCAGGTGAAGTGAAGGTTGTTGTTTGTTTGTAGTTATTTTGTATTTTTTAAACAAGGGGCAGATATTAAAACACTATTTTCGTCTTTCTGCACATTTTCATTCAGTGTTTTTTTTTCTTCTGATGAATTTGTTTTATTTTGAATTTAAAAAACATGCAGCGCTGCTGGGGCTGTTTGTTTACGTCGTAGTTTCAGGGAAACGTTGGCTCAAACTTTATTGTTCTTCATCTTCTGACTCTCATCATATTCTATCGAGTGGAAACTCTTCAGATTAAACAAGTTAGAATAGATGTTCCCACCGCTAGTTAGAACGACTTTGTCACGTTTTGCAAAATAAAGAAACCGAGTAAGACTCGCTGCAGATGAGACCTGCAGTTTAACAAAACCGAACTACGTCCACACCTACGAATTAGTCTTTCCTCTCATCAGTGATGTCGTCTGCTTTCTCTTCGCTTGTGAAACTTTGTTCAGTCACATTCTGACGGTCATGAGCACTCGTTTGACTCGTTTTGAAGCGAAAACTTAACGCGCTTTGGAGACTAGCTTAGCTTTTAGCCTGCTACCGCTAACGCCTGCTGCTGGAGTGAGCGCTGCGTAACAACGACGTCACCACGCACGTTTTGTGTCACAGCTTTTTCTGTCCGGGCGGGTTGTTGAAGCAGCCGCTCCAACCCGAACAGAAACAGAAAAACGTTGTAAAATCCTATCGAAATATCGAAAATATGCTTAAACTTCATATCATCGTTATTGAATAAAAGTATATCGCGATATTTATCGTTATTGAATTATCGTCCAGCACTAAGCAGAATCGGTGACAACAGGCAACCTTGGCAGAGTCCAACTTCCACCCTGATGGACTTACTACTGGCAATGCAAATCAAACTCTCGCATCGCTTGTATAGGGACCGAACAGCCCATAGCAACAGACCCCCAATCCCATACTCATGAAAAGAGCTGTTTTATTATTCCACGGCCAGGACGGAACCCGCATTGTTTCTCCTGGCTCTGAGGTTCAACCAATGATCAGACTCACTTCTCCAGTACCCCTGAATAGACCTTCTCAGGGAAGCTAAAGCGAGTGATGCCCCTATAATTGGAGCATACCCTCCAATCCCTTTTTTTTTGAAGAGGGTAACCATCATCCTAGTCTCTCAATCTAGTTGCCCTGCCCTCAATGTCCACACGATGTTGTAAAGGCATGTCAACCAAGACAGCCCCGCAACTTCCAGAGCCTTAATAAAATCAGGGTGAATCTCACCTACCCTGGAGCCATGCCACCATAGTGCTTTTTAACTACGTCGGCGACCTCAGTCACTGTTATGGGCAGACCAACCCCAAGGTCCCCCAACTCAGCTTCCTCCATGGAAGACATACGAGTGGGATTGAGAAGGTCCAAGAAGTAATCTTTTCACCTCCCAACTACATCACTGGTGGAGGTCAACAGTACCCCACCTTCACTGAACACAGTGTTAGTAAAGAGCTGTTTTCCCCTCCTCAGTCACCTGATGGTTTGCCAGAATCTCCTCAGAGCCGACCAAGCCTTTATCCAAGGCCTCACAAAACTCCTCCCACATCCAAGCTTTTGCCTCAGCAACAGCCAAGGCT
This sequence comes from Garcialebias charrua, assembly GCA_038048925.1. NCBI lineage: Eukaryota > Metazoa > Chordata > Actinopteri > Cyprinodontiformes > Rivulidae > Garcialebias > Garcialebias charrua. The sequence goes on from JBBPBX010001309.1 coordinate 33,202, forward strand.
GTGGACCACTTGGCCTTCCAGTACTCCTCAACTACCTCTTGTGTCTCACCAGCCAACAAGGACCAATAGGACCAATATGACTCCTTCAGTTTGACAGCCTCATTAACCCGGGGTGTTGACCACCAAGTTCGGTGATTGTCACCGTGAGAAGCATCTACAACTTTGTGGCCACAGCTCAAAGCAGCCACTTCAACAACTGAGGTGCGAAACATTGCCCACTCGGACTTAATGTCCCCCGCTCATGCTGGGATGTGGTTAAAGCTCTTCTGGAGGTGTGAGTTGAAAATCTTTCTGACGGGTTCTTCTGCCAGCATTCAAAAAAACCATCACTATTCATTTGGGTCTACTGGGTCTTCCCCTGTCATCTTCCCCTGTCAACTCACTACCAGGTGGTGATCAGTTGACAGCACAGCTCCACTCTTCACCTGAGTGTCCAAAACAAAGGGACGCAAATCAAATGACACAACTACAAAGTCAATCATCAACCTATGACCTAGGGTGTCCTTATGCCAAGTGCAGTAATGGACACCCTTATGTTCAAACATGGTGTCCATAATGGACAAACTCTGACTAGCACAAAAGTCCATTAACAGAATATCACTCTAGTTCAGATCAGAGAGGCCGGTCCTCCCAATTACACTCCCCCAGGTCACACTGTCATTACCCACGTGAGCATTGAAGTCCCCCAGCAGAATAAAAGAGTCCCCAGTTGGCATACCATACAGCCCCCGTGCCAAAGACTCCAAGAAGGCCGGATACTCTGAACTGCTGTTTGGCACGTAGACACAAACAACAGTGAGAGCCCATCCCCCAACCCAAAGGCACAACGACGCCACCCTCTCATCTACCGGGGGAAACTCCAACACACAGGCACCAAGTCGGGGGACTAAGAGTAGACATACACCAGCTCGGTGCCTCTCACCCATGCGCATCCCCAGAATAGAATAAAGTCCGGCCCCTCTCAAGGAGCCCAACTATATATCTAGTCTCTATCGAAGTGAGTCCAACTATATATAGTCAGTACCTTTCAACTTTACGCACAAGCTCAGGCTCCTTCCCCATCAGAGAGGTTATGTTCCATGTCCCAAGAGCCATCTTTGGTAAGCTAGGGTCAGAGTACCTTTGGCCACTGCCCATGGAGTCATGTATCTGACTCACATGGTCCCTCTTGTAGGTGGTGGGCCCACAGGAAGGCAAACCATGTTAGTCGTTAGGGCTGAGCCCCATGGGTAGAGACCCGGTCACAAGATGCTCACCAATGAGCCCCACCCCAGACCTGACTCCAGGGTAGGGCCCTGGTAACCCACGTCTGGGCAAGAGAAACTGAGCTCCTTGTTTTAACTGTCCATAAGAGTCTTCTGAATCACTCTGTGTAGGATTCCCACTGTCTGCAGCCTTCTCCAAGATGGCTGCCAATTGACACCAGCTGACGGCCATCCATCTGATGAGGAACAACATTACTTAAGGTTGCAGTCCAATGTGACCCGACGTTGGAGCATTGTGCCTCAATCGGTATTTATGCCTTCAACCTGAAAGTATATGTCTGAGAGAATTACTTACCTTGTGATTTTTGTGCCCGCAGTATCCTGTAAACCCTTGGATCCTGTTTTGCCTGCCAGTTCTGCCTCGTTGCCTTTTGCTTGCCAGATCTGCCTTAACTGTCATTGCCTGTCGGACTCATCTGCCCCATTGCCTGATTGTTCATTCTACTCTGGAGTCTTCGTGGAATCTCATTTGAGCCTCGCTCCAACATCTACACCTGAAAGAGAAGACAAACAGAACATCAACATCAAGTCATCCTCCCAACCAGAACCCCCTGGCACTGTTCTTTCTTCCAGGCGCTCCAGGGATTCCAAGTGTACATTTCCACATTGTAAATAATAAACACTGTAACCTTTTCTGATTCCGATTTTGGCTTTTGTCCTGATTTCGTACCACTCTGGGTCAGTCAGTCATTACAGAAATGCTCCAGCCAATATCGACCCAGAACGAGACCAGAGGCGAGCAAACTCCTCCCTCTTCCCAGATGGAACGCATAACGAGACTCAAAGAGACCCTTCAGCGAATCTTGGCTCAACAAGAAGCCACACAGGAAAATTTAAGAGAACTTGGAGGTATGGTTTTTTCTTTAAATCAGAGGCTCTTACCTTCCCCTTCTACAGTTCCTGCTTCTTCCCCTGTCAATAACACCCCAAACGTGATGCCCGAAGCCGGTCCCTCAAGCCTGCAGGTAATCACGAAACCTTCAGAACTCTTCTCTGGAGATCCCAACTAGTGTGGAGGTTTGCTCCTGCAATGTAAACTAGCGTTTAAAGGAGTTCTTCTACTCTACATATCTGACACAGCTAAAATCACATATTTCACCAGTCAATTGAAAGGTGATACACTTTGCTGGGCAAATTCCTACTTACAATTCCGTGATGTTGATCTTGTTTCTTTTGATACATTGTTCAAAGAGTTCAGAAGAATCTTTGATCGGCCACTGCAGCGACCCAACGCCGTAAAACGGCTCCTTGGACTTTGTCAGGGAGGCCGTCCTGTCGCCAAATATGCCTTGGAGTTTTGCATCCTTGCGGCCCAGATCGGATGGAATGACCTTGCACTTCAAGGTACCATTTTACATTCTCTATCCAATCCCATCAAAGATCAGATCGCTGCTAGAGACGAACCTGAAAATTTTGACGAATTAATCGACCTAGCGGTAGCTATTGATGAGCGTTTCTGGGAACGGAGAAGAGAGAAGGACTACAGTGTCCGCAGGACGTTTTCTCACACTCCCAGAGCCTGAACCTATGCAAATAGGTCGAGTTCACCTGTCTCCTGAGGAGAAACAAAGACGGAGGGACAATAATTCTTGTTTTTACTGTGGAAATTCTGGGCACTATCTGGCAAATTGTCTGTTCCAGGGAAACAAATATGTCCGCCAATAAAGAGGTATATATTGGTGGGTACTTCTGCTCTCTCCCCCGCCTGTCGATTTTTATTACCCACGCTTATCCAGATCCACCAAAACCGTCTTCCTGTCCCAGCTCTGGTGGATTCTGGTGCGGAACAGAATTTGATTAGCCTAAACCTAGTCCAAGATTAGTCTTTACCCACTCAAGAGATTCTCCCCGTCTCTATAGCTAGGGGTTACTGGGGAGACTTTAGCCCAGATCAATCTTAAGACTTCTGGGCTTCATTTAATCATTTCAGGAAATCACCACAAGATTAATGAATTTTATGTATTCAAACTCTCCATCTTATTCTTGGATATCCCTGGTTAAAGGAACACAATCCAATTATTAACTGGGAATTAGAGAGAATAGAAAAGTGGAGTGACAAATGTTTAAAGCACTGCCTATGTTCCATTGTCTCTAGTCAGCCTGTTGAAACTATACCGCTTGAAGAGATTGATGTATCTGCCATTCCCCTTGCTTATCTCGACTTGGCTCCTGTATTCAGCAAACAATGTGTCCTGTGTCTACCTCCTCAATGACCTTATGATTGTGCAATCGACCTCCTTCCTAGTGCCACATTACCGACAAGTCGATTGTACAACCTATCTGGACCTGAGAGAGAGTCCATGAGAAAATATATTGAAGAATCCCTTGAATCAGGTATTATGTCCTTCTACCTCTCCTGTAGGTGCTGGGTTCTTCTTTGTGGAAAAGAAGGACAAGACCTTGCGTCCCTGTATTGATTATAGGGGTCTTAATAATATAACCATAAAGAATAAGTACCCTTTACCCCTTATCAATTCCATATATGAATAGCTCTAGTCTGCTACCATCTTCTCAAAATTAGACCTCAGGAATGCTTACCATTTGGTACGGATTAAGGAGGGAGATGAGTGGAAGACCGCATTCAGAACACCACTAGGACATTTTGAGTATTTAGTAATGCCGTTTGGCCTAACTAATGCACCTGCTGTTTTCCAAGCGTTGCTCAACGATGTCCTACGAGATTTTATTGGTGACTTCATCTTTGTCTATTTAGATGACATTCTCATTTATTCCCGAGACGAAACTGAACACATTAAACACGTACGCAGGGTCCTTCAAAGACTTTATGAAAATCAGTTGTTTGTGAAGGGAGAGAAGTGTGAATTTCACATCTCATCAGTATCCTTCCTAGGATTCATATTTGAGGGTGGTAGTTACAGAATAGACCCCAAGAAAACCAGGGCGGTAGAAGAATGGCCAGTTCCGGAGAATAGAAGACAACTTCAGCGTTTTCTGGGATTTGCAAATTTCTTTAGGCGATTCATTAGAGACTGCCGCATCGCCGCATCTCCCTCTCGACTAACCTCCATCAACCATATTTTCATATGGACCCCCGAGGCAGACGCCGCTTTTGGCAAGCTTAAGATACTTTTTTTCATCTACACCAGTACTATGCCATCCTGACCCAAATTGCCAGTTCATTTTAGAGGTAGATGCCTCAGGCACTGGGGTGGGCGTAGTTCTGTCTCTTTTTTTTGTTTGTAATTTTTTATTTTTCATAGATTCCCAAGTAAGTATACTTTACTGAACATTTAAGTATTTATATTTGTCTTATTAATTGGGCTAGTGGTTATAAATATAATGCAAAAAGTAACGGTGACCACGCACAACCTTGTCTTGACCCCCTTTCTAAAAAAATTCTCTCTGATAGCTGTCCATTAACTTTAATTTTCGCTGTGGGTTTGTTGTATAATGCCTGTATTGTTTTTATTATCGTATTATGTAATCCAAATTTATGTAGAACCCTAAAAAGAAAATTCCAGTCAACTGAATCAAATGCTTTTTCTGCATCTATACTGATAATAATAGCTTCCAGTTTATTCTTTTGTATGTGATCCATAATATGTAATGTCCTCCTTACATTATCCTGTGTTTGACGTTGGCGTATAAAGCCAGTTTGATCATTATTTATTAGGGAAGGGAGAAATTCTTCCAATCGTCTGGCCATTATAGATGTAAAAAGTCGATAATCAATATTTAAAACAGATATCGGTCGGTATGAACCGCAATCCAATTTGTCTTTGCCTTCTTTGTGTATTACTGATATTATTGCCTCTTTCCAGCTCGGTGGTGTTTGCGCTTCTTTCAAAGTCCAATTTAATGAAGGAAGGAGGATTGGAATCAGCTCCTTCTGAAATTCCTTATAAAATTCTGCTGTATATCCATCTGACCCTGGTGATTTACATGGTTTTAATCTACTTATTGCATTTTTTAGTTCTTTTTCTGTAATATCTGATATCATTTTCGTATTCTGTGCTTCGCTCATATGGGGTAGTTCTAGTGTGTTCAAATATGCATCAATTTCTTCTGTAGTTCCTCCAGAGATTTTTGAATATAGGGTTTTGTAAAATATTTCAAATGCTTCCTTGATGTCATTTAATTTGGTCTTTAATAATTTGGATTTAGGGTTTCTGATTTTATGGATTGTATTTTCTGCTATTTTCTTTTTTAATTTCCATGCTAATATCCTCATAGATTTTGATCCGCCTTCGTAGTGTCTTTGTTTAAGAAACATGAGGTTTTTCATAGTCTCCTATGTTGTCATATCATTTATTTCATTTCTAATTGTTTTTAATTCTTCTAGTGTATCTGGTGTACAATTTTGTTTATGCTTTTGTTCTAAATTTACCAATTTTTTATGCAATTCCTCTGATTTTTTATTTCTTAATTTTTTTAAGTGTGATGGCATGGCTATAATTTTTCCCCTCAAAACCACTTTAAGAGTGTCCCATAGTATCGGAGGAGATACTTCTCCATTATCATCCATCCATCCATCCATCCATCCATCCATCTTCTTCCGCTTATCCGGGGTCGGGTCGCGGGAGTAGCAGCCTAAGTAGGGAGGCCCAGACTTCCCTCTCCCCAGCCACTTGGAGCAGCTCCTCCGGGGGAATCCCAAGGCGTTCCCAGGCCAGCCGAGAAACATAGTCCCTCCAGCGCGTCCTGGGTCTTCCTCTGGGTCTCCTCCCGGTGGGACATGCCCGGAACACCTCACCAGGGAGGCGTCCAGGAGGCATCCTAACCAGATGCCCGAGCCACCTCAACTGGCTCCTCTCGATGTGGAGAAGCAGCGGCTCTACTCCGAGTCCCTCCCGGATGACTGAGCTTCTCACCCTATCTCTAAGGGAGAGTCCAGCCACCCTGCGGAGAAAACTCATTTCAGCCGCTTGTATCCGAGATCTTGTTCTTTCGGTCATAACCCAAAGCTCATGACCATAGATGAGGGTGGGAACGTAGATCGATCGGTAAATTGAGAGCTTTGCCTTTTGACTCAGCTCTCTCTTCACCACGACAGACCGGTACAGCGCCCGCTTCACTGCGGACGCTGCACCTATCCGCCTATCGATCTCACGCTCCAGTTTTCCCTCATTCGTGAACAAGATCCCGAGATACTTAAACTCCTCCACTTGGGGCAGGACCTCCTCCCCGACCCGGAGAGGGCATGCTACCCTTTTCCGGCTCAAGACCATGGCCTCGGATTTGGAGGAACTGATCCTCATCCCGGCCGCATCACACTCGGCTGCAAACCGCTCCAGTGAAAGTTGTAAATCACGAACTGATGAAGCCAGTAGGACCACATCATCTGCAAAAAACAGAGAAGCGATTCTAAGGTCACCAAAACGGATCCTCTCAACACCTTGGCTGCGCCTAGAAATTCTGTCCATAAAAGTTATGAACAGAATCGGTGACAAAGGGCAACCTTGGCGGAGTCCAACTCTCACCGGAAACGAGCCTGACTTACTGCCGGCAATGCGGACCAAGCTCTGACACCGGTCGTACAGGGACCTAACAGCCCTTATCAAAGGGCCTGGTACCCCATACTCCCGGAGTACCCCCCACAGAACCCCCCGAGGGACGCGGTCGAATGCCTTCTCCAAGTCCACAAAGCACATGTAAACTGGTTGGGCAAACTCCCACGCACCCTCCAGGACCCTGTTGAGGGTGTAGAGCTGGTCCAGTGTTCCACGACCAGCACGAAAACCACACTGCTCCTCCTGAATCCGAGGTTCGACTATCCGACGGACCCTCCTCTCCAGAACCCCTGAATAGACCTTACCAGGGAGGCTTAAGAGTGTGATCCCCCTATAGTTGGAACACACCCTACGGTCCCCCTTTTTGAATAGGGGAACCACCACCCCAGTCTGCCAATCCAAGGGAACTGCCCCCGATGTCCACGCGATATTGCAGAGTCGCGTAAGCCAACACAACCCTACAACATCCAGAGCCCTAAGGAACTCCGGGCGAATCTCATCCACCCCCGGAGCCTTGCCACCGCAGAGCTTTTTAACCACCTCGGCGACCTCAGCACCAGAGATCGGAGAACCCGACCCAAAGTCCCCAGGCTCCGCTTCCTCAGTGGAAGACGTGCCAGTAGGATTGAGGAGGTCTTCGAAGTATTCCGCCCACCGACTCACAACATCCCGAGTTGAGGTCAGTAGCACGCCACCCCCACCATAAATGGTGTTGGTCGCGTACCTCTTTCCCCCCCTGAGACGCCGGATGGTGGACCAGAATCGCCTCGAAGCCGTACGGAAGTCATTCTCCATGGCCTCTCCGAACTCCTCCCACGCCCGAGTTTTTGCCTCAGCAACCACCCGAGCCGCATGCCGCTTGGACTGCCGGTACCTATCAGCTGCTTCCGGGGTCCCACAAGCCAAAAAGGCCCAATAGGACTCCTTCTTCAGCCTGACAGCATCCCTCACTGCCGGTGTCCACCACCGGGTTCGAGGGTTGCCACCACGACAGGCACCAACAACCTTGCGGCCACAGCTCCGATAAGCTGCCTCGACAATAGAGGCGCGGAACACGGCCCACTCGGACTCCATGTCCCCCGCCTCCCTCGGAACGTGTTCAAAGCTCTCCCGGAGGTGGGAGTTAAAGCTCCGTCTTACGGGAGACTCTGCCAGACGTTCCCAGCAGACCCTCACAATACGTTTGGGTCTGCCAGGTCTGACCGGCATCCTCCCCCACCATCGGAGCCAACTCACCACCAGGTAGTGGTCAGTTGACAGCTCCGCCCCTCTCTTCACCCGAGTGTCCAAGACATGCGGCCGCAGATCAGATGAGACGACAACAAAGTCGATCATCGAACTGCGACCTAGGGTGTCCTGGTGCCAAGAGCACATATGGACACCCTTATGCTTAAACATGGTGTTCGTTATGGACAATCCATGACGAGCACAGAAGTCCAATAACAGAACACCACTCTGGTTCAGATCAGGGGGGCCGTTCCTCCCAACCACACCCCTCCAGGTCTCACTGTCATTGCCCACGTGAGCGTTGAAGTCCCCCAGTAGAACAAGGGAGTCCCCAGGAGGCGCACTCTCCAATACCCCCTCCAAGGACTCCAAAAAGGGTGGGTAGTCTGAGCTGCCGTTTGGTGCATAGGCACAAACAACAGTCAGAGCCCGTCCCCCCACACGTAGGCGAAGGGAGGCTACCCTCTCGTTCACCGGGGTGAACCCCAACGTACAGGCACCAAGATGGGGGGCAACCAGTATGCCCACTCCTGCTCGGCGCCTCTCACCAGGGGCAACTCCAGAGTGGAAGAGTGTCCAACCCCTCTCAAGGAAACTGGTTCCAGAGCCAGAGCCATGCGTTGAGGTGAGTCCGACTATTTCTAGTCGGAACCTCTCAACCTCACACACTAGCTCAGGCTCCTTCCCCACCAGAGAGGTGACATTCCATGTCCCAATGGCCAGCTTCTGTAGCCGAGGATCAGACCGCCAGGGTCCCCGCCCTCGGCCACCACCCATCTCACATTGCACCCGACCCCTTTGGCCCCTCCCACAGGTGGTGAGCCCATGGGAAGGGGGACCCACGTCTCCTCTTCGGGCTGTGCCCGGCCGGGCTCCATGGGTAAAAGCCCGGCCACCAGGCGCTCGCCAGCGTGCCCCACCTCCGGGCCTGGCTCCAGAGTGGGGCCCCGGTGACCCGCGTCCGGGCGAGGGAAAACTTAGTCCATTTATTTCACTCATCATAGGGGTTTTTGGGCTGCACTTTGTCTGGTCCCTCACCTAGGACCTGTCTGCCTTGGGTGACCCTACTAGGGGCATGAAGCCCCTGACAGCATAGCTCCTAGGATCATTGGGACACTCAAACCCCTCCACCACGGTAAAGTGGCAGCCCAGGGAACATTGAAATCTAAAAAATATCCAATTTCTTTCCGTGTTTCCTGTTTGAACCACTGGTTATTAAGCAAACCTGAATTTAATTTCCATATATTATTTCTGTTTTGTAAACCAAGGTCTACTGTTAAATATACCGGTGAGTGATCACTCACATCAATTGTTCCGATCTCACATCGGTCCATCTTGTCCCTATCTTTTGTAAATGTTAAAAAATAATCAATTCTTGTGTATACTGAATGAGTGGCTGAATAGTATGTGTAATCCTTTTTATTAGGGTAAAAATCTCTCCATATGTCTATCAGACCAACTTCCTTAAAAAGTGTATTTATTTTTTTATACTGTTGTTCTTTCTGATATGTTTTCTTCCCAGATGAATCCATTCTTGGTTGTAAATGTATGTTCAGGTCTCCTCCTCCAACCAGAATGCCCTGCGTTTCTTTTACCATTATATTATACTTGAAAAAATCAATATCGCTCCCAGGAGGAGCATATATGTTAAATAATGTAATAGGGTTTCCCCCTACATTCCCTCTCACAAGCACATACCTGCCTTCCTTGTCCACCAGTTCGTATGATTTTTCAAAGTGTATCTTGTTTGAGATAAGAGTAGCTACTCCCCTTTTACGTCCTAATTTGTATGAGGAGAAAAACAATTGGTTGAAGCCCATTCTTTTTAGTTTTTCATGTTCACTTTTGTTTAGATGGGTTTCTTGTAAATACACCACGTGAGCCTGCTCCTTCTTCATTTTGGTTAAAATCTTACTGCGTTTTATTGGATTGAGCATCCCATTTACATTATATGAAATAACCTTTAATTTATCACCAGCCATATTTCAGTCTGTATGTTTTAATGATTTTGTGTTTTAGTTTAACCCACATCCTCCCTGAATATTCACATAAAAAAAACATAAACAAATCAACATTAAATCTGCATGGAGCTTGCACAAAAACTATAAACTGTTCTTGAACAAAAATAAAAAACAAAAACAAAAACACGTTGACTTCCAACTGTGGGGTCTCCAGTGTGACCCTTAAGCTCCTCCCACACACCCAGCAGCTTCTGGCTTCTGGCGTTCAGTTTTGAACACGCTACATTCACAAGTGCGTCCACTTGCGTGCGTGAGGAGCATTTTGGAGGTTCAAAACGCTGCTCTGTGTGAACACACCTAGCGTCCTCCCCACTGAGAGGGGGGGGGGGTTTGAAGGTGGGCCTCTCTCTTCTGGTGGTGAGAGAGGGCCTTCATTTGCCATTAGGCCTATGTCCATTTTAATGACAACGTAAAAAATCCACCCGACAATTTTCATTATATCTATTGCCTCTTAGTTCTTATTTCTGTTCAATGATCTCTTATTCACATGTTCTTCAGAAAGTCTCAAACAAAAGGGAAATCACTCACTGCTGATTTATTTTACTTATCTGTTTCTCAGTGTCCAGTTATTTCTGATCCTGCCGTCTGAACTCTCGGAGTTTCTCCTTGTAGCCTCGGGTCCGATCTTCACCCCTCCTGCTCCTCTTCCTCTCGGTGTGCCACATTAGTTCTTGGATCTGTTCCATTAAAGCCTCCGGGTGTTTGATGACAGTCACAGGGAATCCTCTCTTGTCCAGGTCGCTTGTCGCCTCCTCTGCTGAGCCATACAGCACTGTTCCTTCAGGATAAAAAACTCTCATCTTGGCTGGGAACGGGGTTTTCAATCAATCAATCACCTTTATTTAACCAGGTAGAGCCCGTTGAGCTCGAGATCTCTTTTACAAGGGTGACCTGAAACGTTTTGAACCGGATCTTCTTCTCCTTCAGCACGGATTTCACCTCTGCGTATTTCCTCCTCTGCTTCATAACGTCAGGTGCATAATCATGATCCAAGTTAATCTTGTTTCCCAGATATTCAAATCCTCGTTTCTGCCAGGCTAGTTTTAAAAGTTCTTCTTTCATCCTGTAGCTGGACATTTTAATAATAATTGATCTCGGTGTCGCAGCTGGTGGCGGCTTTGACACGCCGGCGCGGTGCGCGCGCTCCACCCGCAGCTCTGCTGAAACTGGCACTTCCAGTTTTTCTTTTAACAAAGTTTCCACAAAATTCACCATTGATGGAGCCTCGTCTTCTGCTCCTTCTTTAACGCCATATATTCTAACGTTTTCTCTTCTGGATTGCCCTTCCAGATCCGTTAATTTAGCGTTCATTTCCTTGTGCAGTTTAAACATTTCTGCTGTCATTTCTTCATTTGTTTGTAGTCGAGTTTCAGCGTCCATGATCCTCCCTTCCGCCTCTTGTACTCACTTGTTTGTCTTGTTAATTTCTTCTCGAATTCCCTTTAGCTGCATAGCATTATCTTTTCTGAATTCTCTCAATTCTTTCAGAATGAGTTCCAGACTCACGCCGCCGGCTTGTTGCTCATCAGCTGTTAGCGCGTCATCGTCTTCCATGTCGCTGACAGCAGGTGCGGTCTGGTCCACTTCGTCTCCTTCGTGCAGCTTTGATAGCGCAGACTTCTTAAGAACTTTTACTTTTGGTGGCATCTTCGAGCCCTTTTCTTAATTGTCCAAGGATAATTATTGCAATTTTGAGTCGTTTTGGGCTATATTTAACTTAAGCGTCGGGAGCGCGTTTCACTACGCTGTCATCCTCTCGCTCACCAGCCCGGAAGTCTGAAATGTGATTTTTCGCGTAGTTCTGTCTCAATGTTCTTTCAGTGACAACAAGGTCCATTCTTGTGCCTTCTTCTCATGATGGCTATCGTAGGCTGAGAGAAATTATGACGTTGGCAACCGTAAGTTATTGGCAGTAAAACTGGCACTGGAGGAATGGCATCATTGGTTAGAGGGTACTACTACCCCCTTTTATATATGGACAGACCATAAGAACCTTACCTACCTGAGAGATGCAAAGAGGTTAACTCCCAGACAGGCACAATGGTCTCTCTTTTTTAATCGTTTTAATTTTTATCCTGACTTTTAGGCCTGGCTCCAAGAATGTCAAGCCAGATGCCCTCTCTCGTCAGTTCTCTTTCCCAGATGCTCCTGACACTGAGGAAAACATTATTCCACTGGTCTGTATCGTGGGAGCTCTCACCTGGGCCATCAAAAAGGAGGTCTTGGATGCCAAGAAGGATGAGCCGGACCCCGGCACAGGTCCCTCCGGAAACTTTTCATTCCCTCCAACATGAGGAGCAAGGTACTGGACTGGCTACACTCTCACAAACTCTCCTGTCACCCTGGCACCTCCTGCATGCTCTCCCTTGTAAAGTCTCATTTCTGGTGGCCCACGCTCAACCAAGATGTTAAGTCTTTTGTTTCAGCTTGCCCGACCTGTGCAAGGAATAAAACTGGAAATCAACCTCTTGCCGGACACCTCCAACCCTTGCCCTCACCTAGCTGCCCCATGTCACATATTTCAGTAGACTTTTTCACAGGACTACTTCCCTCAGAAGGTAATACCACCATCCTTACTGTCATCAACCGTTTTTCTAAAGTGGCTCATTTTATCCCTCTTCCTAAGCTTCTTTCTGCTTTTGAAACCGCGCAACTTCTCATACAACATGTCTTCCGTATTCACGGTATTCCCTCCGATATAGTTTCGGACCGGGTCCCCAATTTATCTCTCAGGTCTAGAAAAGTTTTTGTACAACGTTAGGGGCGACATCCAGTCTCACGTCAGGTTACTACCCACAATCGAACGGCCAGGCTGAATGTTACAACCAAAAGCTTGAGACCACTCTCTGGTGCGTCGCCGAACGTAACCGCTCAGCCTGGAGCCAACACCTGGTTTGGGTTGAATATGCCCACAACGCTCCCAAATCATCTGTCATAGGTATGTCCCCATTTGAGGCCTCACTTGGAAACATTCCCCCCTTATTTCCCAGTCAGGAAACTGATATATCAGTCCTGTCCGTCTTACACCACTTCCGCCGTTGCCGACGAGTTTGGCAGCAAACCAAGGCAGCCCTTACTCGCACCGCAGCCCAGAATAAGAGGTTTGCTGACCGTCATCGCTCTGCAGACCTGTCGTATCAGGTGGGTCAAAGAGACTGGCTTTCCACTAGGGACATTAATATTAAGGACACCCCGAGGAAGATGGCCTCCCGATTCATCGGGCCCTTCCCAATCACCAAGATCATTAACCAGTCTGCAGTACATCTTCAACTCCCCACATCTATGAGGATTTTTTTCCAAGATGGCCGCGCTCAGACCAGTAGCAGCTTCATGGGCTTCCAGAACATCCCCAGTTTTTAGTAGTTTTAATAGTGTTTTTGTACCTGACTCTGCGCGTTTTTTGCGGGTGAATTATAGCCGAACTGAGCTGTTGAGAATTGGAGCGGATTTACCACAAGGCACAGCTGAAATCAGCAACGAACTCAAATCAGAACTCGGAAGATTGGATCTGCTTAGATCATCTTTCTGGAAGCAGATGCGCGGAGGAAAGAAGAGAAAGCGATGCTCTCGAGGGAAAAAACGTGGCTGTCGAGCAGGAATCATGACGAGACTACGAGCAGACGCTAAAACCGGTAAACCCCCGATGCCGGCTTTATTTCTGTCCAATGTGCGTTCGCTCGACAACAAGATGGACCTGCTTCGTCTGAGAGTAACAACGTCGGAGGAGATGAGGAGATGTTCGGTGCTTTGTCTCACGGAAACATGGATCAATGAAGACACTCCTGACTCTGTTTACGAGTTGGATAATAAACTATTTTTCAGAACGGACCGGTGCATCGAGACTACGGGGAAAACGCGAGGTGGGGGTGTCTGCATTTACGTTAACAAAGACTGGTGCACGAACTGTGCCGTTATCAGCAGGATCTGCTCAGCTGCTGTGGAGCTTTTAACAATAAGATGTAGGCCACATTACCTCCCCCGCGACTATTCAGCGATAATAATAAGCAATGTTTACATAGCACCCGATGCTAATGCTAAAGTCGCCCAGGAAGAAATTCATGAGTTACTCACTTCGCTGCAGTGTAAATATCCTGAGGGGTTTTTCATTGTTTCCGGGGACTTCAATCACGTGGATTTACGTGCCATCCTTCCAACCTTCAATCAGCACGTTTTCACAGAAACACGAGGAAATAAGACATTAGACCAGGTCTACACGAATGTGAAGGGGGCGTACACGGCGAAGCCACGCCCACCGATCGGGGCTTCCGACCATCGCTCCCTGCTATTGGTCCCTAGACAGCTCCCCCCACTCCGACGTTCGATGCCAGAACAAAGAGTGATAACATCGTGGCGCCAAGATAGTTCCCCCATGCTGAGGGACTGCTTTGAAAACACAAACTGGTCTGTCTTCAAAGAGGCAGCTACGAATGGAAATTCAATTGACCTGGAGCTTTATGCTTCCTCTGTCCTGGGTTACATCAGTACATGTGCTGAAAATGTATCCATAAGAAAGTGTGTTAAATTTTACCCCAATCAAAAACCCTGGCTAAATAAAGATGTCCGCACCCTGCTGGCAGCCAGGGACACTGCATTCAAGTCTAAAGATACTGAGGAGTTGAGAAAGTGCAGGAGAGAACTGGATGATGGCATAAAGAAGGCCAAAGCCGCGTATGCACAGAGGATCGAGGGACAGTTCACCTCACATGATCCAAGGAGCATGTGGCAGGGCATCAAATGCTTAACAGACTACAAGGGCAAAAGCAAACAATGCCCCAGGGACCCATCCCTGCCTGATGCCCTCAATAAGTTTTATGCACGTTTTGATGATCCAAACAGACCAACTAGCACCAGACTCACCTCATCACCAGACGAGGAGCACCTCAAAGTGACCGCAGCAGAAGTGAGAGGCAGTCTCAGAAGGATCAACCCTCATAAAGCTACGGGTCCAGACAACATCCCAGGGAAAGTTCTGAAGGAATGTGCGGACCAGCTCTGTGAGGTGCTGGCTGACATCTTCACCACCTCACTTGCACTGGAGTCAGTTCCCACCTGCCTGAAGACCGCCACCATCATCCCAGTCCCAAAAAGCTCCACAGTGACTGGTCTGAATGACTATAGACCGGTGGCCCTCACCCCGATAGTCGCTAAATGTTTTGAGAAACTGGTCATGTCCCACATCAAGACAGCCGTCAACATCAACGAGGACCCTCATCAATATGCATATCGTGAGAACCGATCAACAGAGGACGCCATCTCCTCCGTGGTCCACACTGCTCTCACCCACCTGGATCAGAAGGACTCATACGTGCGTCTGCTCTTTGTGGACTTCACATCTGCCTTCAACACCATGATCCCCCAAACTCTGATAGACAAACTATCCACACTTGGACTAAGCCCCTCTATTTGTAACTGGGTCTTAGACTTCTTAACAGACAGACCACAGTCCGTGAAGATCCACAACTTCTCCTCCTCCACCATCACCCTCAGCACTGGCTCTCCTCAGGGATGTGTGCTGAGCCCTCTTCTGTTCACTCTGCTCACATATGATTGTATAGCCACACATCCAGGCTGTCATATTGTTAAGTTTGCAGATGATACAGCTGTGGTGGGATGCATCACAGATAATGATGAATCCAGCTACAGACAGGAGGTGGAACATCTGGAGAGCTGGTGCAAAGAGAACAACCTTCACATGAATGTGAAGAAGACGAAGGAGATGATTGTGGACTTCAGAAGGAACAAACACACCCACACCCCACTGTATATAGGTGGATCTGCGGTGGAGGTGGTCTCCAGCTACAAATACCTGGGTGTACACTTGAATGATAACCTCAGCTGGAGCAATAACACCACCAGCCTGATCAAGAAAGGTCATCAGAGACTCTACTTCCTCAGACGGCTGAGACGAGCCGGTCTGAGAAGCCCAGTCCTCACCTCGTTCTACAGGTGTGCAGTGGAGAGCGTCCTGTGCTCCAGCATCAACGTGTGGCATGGAGGCTGCACAGTTGCAGAGAGAAAAGCTCTGCAGAGAGTGGTGAAGGCTGCACAGAAGTCTGTGGGAGTCAGTCTCCCCACCATCACAGACATTTACACCTCCAGATGCAGAAAAAGAGCCACCTGCATCATGAAAGACCTCACTCACCCAGCACACTCACTCTTTGCACCACTCCCCTCGGGACGGAGGTTGAGGAGCATCAAATGTAGAACCACTAGACTGAGAAACAGCTTCTACCCTGAGGCTGTCAGACTCATGAATAAATAAATAATAAGAATAAACACTGCAAAATGTCACATCATACTGATACTGTACTGATCTGTTTCTTGTTGCTGCGTTCATCTGTGACCATCTGCTCATGTTCGTGCTGCTGTTTATAATGATGTTTTTCTACTACATTAGGGCTTAGTGTATTACTAGCTGATGTGATGTCTCTCTTAGTTAATCCTAGATGTTATTATTGTATTTCTCTTGCATTTGTTGTTGGATGTAACTGGGACCCTGTGTACATAATCTCGTTTTCAACACATGTACTACATGCGGTGCAAATGACAATAAATTCTCTCTCTGACTCTGACTCTGACTCTGATATATATATATATATATCTTCAATCTTAAATAAAAATAATGATTTCTCTTTTTTAATATCACAGTCCAAACAATTCCATAAACTTATTCCTTGTATTGTATTGAAGTAGACCTACCCCTTAAACTGGTTCGATACTTCGGTTTTACAAAAATATCCATTCCCTTTAAATTGTAACAACTGTTCCTTTTTATAAAATATGCTTGAATGTGTGGTGGTAGTATGTTATTCTGAGCCTTGAACATAATTAATTGAATATTGTAATCCACCAAATCATAAAACTTAAGTAATTTCATTTGATAAAACAAAATACTTGAAGGATGATAATAATGTTTTCTTGAGACAATTCTTACAGCTCTTTTTTGTAAAATGAAAATAGACTGGGTTACAGTTTTACAAGCAGTGCCCCAAACACCAACACAGTAAATTAAATGTGGCACAATAATTGTATTGTACAACAAACACAAAGCTTTAACATTCAGCAAGTCCCTTACTTTATACAGTACTGCCATGGACTTAGATATTTTAGTTCTTACAAAGTTAATATTAACGTGCTTTGTGATTTGTAAAACTAACTTTTGTCTTTGCTCTAGTTCTGTCTCCTGTGCTCCACCTGGGCTAGAGTTGCATTCGGGCCTAAAAAAAATCAGACCCGGCTCCAGCCCGCATGCCATTTTGTCCGAGCCCGACCGGATAAATTAACTGTAATTAAGAGGCCCGAACCCGGAAAAAAAACCTGACATTTTTTAAAATAATATTTTACTGCTTTTGTAAGCAAATCAGTTTGACAATTTTAAAAAACGCATTTCAAAGAAAGGAAGATATATTATTTCTTGTTTATTAACAAGTCAACAAAAGGATAACATACTAAATGAATAGCCTAAAAAAACCCAGATAGGCTTATTAGATGAATAAAAATATTTTTAGAGCAAAATCATTTGGAAAAATAGAACAAGGCTATTTTAATTGAACGCGCTGCTCGCTTCGGCTTTTGTAGCTTCAGATGCGGCAACTTCCTTCACCATAGATGACAACAGAAGGAGACGTACACGGTCGGTGATCCGGTGATCCATCTGAAGCTTAACAGGACTTTTTATTTACCTCTTTCAACCAGCCGGTCAGCAGACGCATGTGGCTGATGATCCCGTGCACCTGACACACATCATCAGGTTTCATTGTGTTGGCTTTGTAGAGTGAGTTCTCCCATTTTTAGCTTTTGTTTAATACTTTCCAGTTCCATCATGTCACTTGTTGTGGGTCGATTGCAATTGCAAATCCTCAGACATGTGATAAAAGCAGGGTGGGCGGGGCCACATGCACAATTGTTGTGCAATGTGCCAGCATACTCTCTCTTTTCACAGTCTGACTAACTTCTGCACAGTTTTATTTTGTTCTTATCCTCAACATATACTGTATACGTATTGCCTCCTCCTCAACAAGTAGATTAATGCAATTTTATACCGTACATTCTTATTTAGTTTTCTTTGTGCTGTATGATTCGTAAAACCACATCAAAAGCCCAAGACCACAACCCAGCCCGCCCATCAAACACATAATGTTGCCCAGGTTAGAAATCGCAGCTCTAACCTGCGCCCTGGATCTCCTGTTTTCCTCACTAAAACCTCCTCGTGCTCTCTACAAGCTGCTCCTTGTCTTCCACCACTTGCCTCCTGGTACAAACACTCCTGGAACCATTTGGACCATTCACCCCTGTTACAAACTACTTAACTCCTAAAGTAAGAACCTTAACTGGACATTTTCTTCTCCCTGAGATTCATGATACTCCTTAAATGAACACTGTTAACCTTTCATGGTCTTGGAGTTATGTTCTTTTGGTCGGTTTCTATCTGGGTACTGTACTTACTGAAACCTTTACAACATCTAAACTAAAGCACTTTTCCAGAGCTACAATCTAAAATTGTATTTTCTGTAATTATAAGTAAAAAATAGTGTATTACCTTTTTTATATCAATATAAAATATTATTTATATCAATATTATTTTATATCAATATAAAAAAGTATATCAATTCTCTGTGTTTTTTTATTTTTTTATTTAGTGCGATCCCTTTGGTATATTTTACAATTTAGGTCACAGAAAATACAGAAAACTAACTTTAGAATGAAAAACTGTGTAGTGGACATGACCATGTTCACTTTATTACATCTGTGTACTTTTGAACTGTTCCAGAGATGATCTTTACTGACCTCTCAGTAAAGCAAGACATTTATCACAAAATCATTCCATTAGTTGTAATCAGAATATAGTCACCAAAAGAGACTATTTCTACCTTTGATTTTATTCTAATGTAATCAAAAGAATAACTTTTGTCATTTTCATGATATATGTTATATGCTGTTATTCTTTAAATGTGAAACATCAATGTGTCATTTCTGCAAGTGAAAAGGTGTCAAAGTTCAGCTAAAATGTCAAACTGACTTACACTGAAATTGTTTTTGTCGAGTTTCAGCTAAAACTCTCATCTAGCGTCTGAAAGTCTCTCACTCAGATACTTTTCCTAAACAATTTCCTTCTCTGTGCTGAATTTCACCTTGAATAGTGATAACGAGTGGACCAATGAAAAAGAGACAAGTTTCTCTCCTCTCTAAGTCTCTTTTTAAGTTCTAACTGTGCGGAAACGCTTCAGTCTTTGAATGGACAGAGAGTTTGAATGGACAGAGACCTGAAAGCTCTCTGCCTTGCAGCTGGTCAAGCTTGGTCAAGAGCCAAAGACTAACTTGTCAGCTAGAACTGATGGACGCCTCCATCCAGTTCCCCGAGCAAAAGCTCCAAAGTTCCTAATGAACTTTCTTTGAGAAACATCTCGTCTTGAAGTCGGCCAGAAGCTGCCACATGTTTCTGACGGCTGACGCGGATCCGAGGAGACGTTGGAAGTAAACGACCAGTTCAGACGTACGAGGGCCGGAAGGACTCTGTGCACCTGGGAGGCTGGTGATATCTTTATCAGACGCATCGTCAAAAGGTAAAGAGCTGTTTACAAACGTACCTGGGATTTAGCCGAAGTCGGATGGAAAGTGTCATCTCTGGTTACACTCGAGATAAATAACTTAATCTCTCCAACCTCTTATTCCTCCTTTTCCCTTTCCCTCTCAATCTTAAGCTGGAAACTATTTTAAGCTGAAGAGCCCCTCAGACTAAATATGTGTAACATCTAGTATTTATGTCTGTTGTGTTAAATCAAGTGTGTGATGTGTGTTAAATCGCAAGAAGGTGAAACCCTGCCAATCAAGTGTAATGATGTTGATTTAGTGATTTATTTTAAATAAATGGTAGTGTCTTCTGGCATACCAACTAAAGTCAACGTTTACTGTCACTTAATGGCTATGGTTCTTTATCCATCACAAAGATCACAGAAATATTGAATAAACTGAAAAAGAAGAGAATCCGTGAAATTACTATTCAATCTGAATAAGTAAATTAAGGTAAAAAGGAGGTCAGTATTAAACTGACCCCCCTCTAAACCCTTTACATCTGGTGGCCCTCGTACGTGGTTCTGAAAGTTTATTGATATCTGTGGTTTCTCATGAACTGTAACGTCATGTTTGCATAAGTGGTTCCAAGTTTTAAACTCTGAGGATAATAATTTTGGCTGGAAGTGTTCAAAGCAGGCAGATTCTGCATGTTTTTATCATTTGAAGCTGTGAGATTATTATCGTTTCAACTCTGTTAGACGCTGTTGGAAGCATTCAGGTGAAGTTTTGTCAGCCGTGGTCTGTGGTGGTTCTGGTCCTGGTTCGGTCCAGCTCACGCGGACTCCTGTACAAAGCTTTGTTTGACCGCCGAGTCAGAAGCCTGAAAGCTATAATTTTAACATCTACAAGATTGCTGTTGTGGTATTTTACATGTTAGAGCAGGTCATAGAAGCATATTACTGTAGAACGTAGTCGGATAGTGGTTCTGTTCAGACCCGAGTTTCTGATCCACGACAAAGTGGACCGGAACCGACCTTGACGCGCTCCGAGAGAGTCCGTGTTTGTTCAACAGCTGCAGTGCTGTGTTACTGAGCGTAACTAAGTTGGCCTGTCTAGGTGTGTTCGCCGCATGTTTCAGAATTTTGGAAAGTTAATTTGTAGCGTTTGAGTTGTTTTAAGAGTCCATAAAGTTGTGGTCTGCTGTGCAGCTAACGTTAGGAAGACGTGTCCGGCATGTCTGTTTATGAGCTGTGATTGGATGAAACGAGTACTGTGTGCTGTCAATCACTCATGTAGCGAACGCTGATTCGCTGTTGTGTGCTGTCAATCACTCTTGTGGCGAACGCTGATTCGCTGTTGTGAGCTGTCAATCACGTCGCACGCCGTTGCGACCAACCCACTTTGTCGTCATTTCCGGTACTACATTGGTCGAAGGTAAGAAAAACTACATTTACCATGAATGCTTGGAATGAACTACAACCGCTGTGATTGATTGGTTGACGTCACGTATCTGTGTAGCGAGCTCCGCCTCGCTCAGCACAGCAGAGCTGGTGACGCGCTGCGTCGACCCGCCTATTTGTGTCGTCATTTCCTGATGCACTTTGAGTGACAAGCAGACGCAGTTCACACACACACGGTGAAAAGTGGTTTCACTAAAAGTTTAAAAAACTCAATTTAAGCCATCTAAACTGTCTAACAACATAAATTTGTCTCTGACAAGACCGCAGTTCGAGCGTTTATCACGAACACACTAGAAACTAACTCTAAAAGGTAGTTTTAGTTTAAATACTGAATGAAAAACTCAGTCTCCTCGTGATAACAAACATTAAGACTCGAAGCTGCCCCCTGTTGGTTAAAAGACGTTGACAGATGAGTTTTCTCAAAAACATCATAAAAAAGTCAGCATTTTATGGTGAAATTACCAGCTTTAAAAAATTGTTCTGTACACAAACAAAAATTCCTGTTTATTTTAAATAAAATTTTTAGAATAACAGAGGTACAGACGAACAATTTATGCTCATTTTAAATACTGAAGAGATTTAAAATAACACTCAAAAAGCATCTTTATTTGATTTTCAAATTAAATAAAAAAAAAAAATGATGGAGAACAGAGAATTTCCACATTGAGCTCCTCACATCTCTGAATTTTAAACAGAATTGGTGTGCACAACTGCACACTTTCAGTTAAAAATGGCATTTTAACGTTTTTCTGTGTAAAATTAATAACACTCGTTTATTTTAAATAGAAAATTGTTTAAAATAACGAACAGAACACCCTTTTTCACTCCTGATAACTGTCAAATGCAGTACAAAATCAGTTTCACTGAGACTGCAAGACATCTTTTTAAAGGCATGCTCAAGCAGCATCCTGTCACATTTTAGTGAAGTCATTGCATTTAAGTCAGCCCTCTTTTATAAGCGTTTGAGTAAGAAAAAACGGAAATCAGGCTGCTTGGGTTAGTTAGTAACTGTTGTTTGAACGTAAGTTCTATTTTAAAGTTAACACTGCAAGAGTGCATTTAACTTTTACAAAGTTCATTGAGGGTAAAAACCTGATATAAGGTACCTATGAATACTTATTACACAGTGAAACACGTAAACCTCAGCTGATTAGTTTATTTGACTCAGTGCTACATTAAAAGTGAATATTTATTTGCAAACACTAACATGAGAACAATCTTTTGATTTTTTTCACACAAAATCAAAACTAAAAGATGGGAGATAACAATTATGATCAAGCTTTACAGCTGCTCACAGCAAAGCTTGAATCGTTAAGGCTTAGTAACATTCGCAGAAGAGAAACTTTTCAACAAGAAAAACTTAAGTTAAAACGTGAGATCAAACGAATTCAAAACAAAAAGATGGGAGATAACGATTGTGATGAAGCTTTACAGCTGCTCACTGAAATACTTGAATTGTTAAGGCAAGATAACATTCGCAGAAGAGAAAATTTTCAACAAGAACAACTTGAGTTAAAAAGTGAGATTGAGCAATTAAAAATAAAACGGCGTGCTATAAATGGTTTTGATGTTCGTCAACTCCCTGACCCGATCTGGTTAAAAACAAAACCAGAGCGTGAACTACATTACCAAGAAAAGGTCAAATCCCACTCGCTGGAGCTGGAAGGGACAAGTTCATCAACTCCCTCTCCTAAAAAAGGCGAGAAGAAACATGTTTTTCGAACTAAAAAACCACGACATGAAGGTGTCCGCTGGAACAATGACCCGAAGTGGTTAAGAGACCCAATATGGTTGAGAAGGACGAGCACACGCCCTGTCCCTGCACCTCGGACAAAGCTGCCCGAGATAAGCAAAAAACCACAAACGGTGGACGCCCGCTCTTTAAGTGACCCTCCGCGGTCTACACCGAGCAAAGGCCCTGCCCCTGCACTGCGGACTGGACAGTCCGGGAGTAGCAAAAGGTCACAGAAGTTCCAGAAAAAAGGCAACATACCTCTATGCTCTGAGGAGATAGTGGACATAAGTTGGTTGTTTGAAAACTTGAATGATACAGAGGATGACCGAACTGGTACATTGAGTGACCTTGTCTTTGATAACTCAGAGCACATGGATAACTCAGAGCACACAGTTAGTGACAACAATAGCAAACGACAAAAAGAAAAACGTCTCAAAAAAGGCCTTGAGCTACAACATCAGTTTAAACAATCAGTGATGAAACAGTGCGCTGTAACTGCTGTTGATGCTCACATGCAAAACAAAACACCCTCTGAGGTGTGCCCAGGTCAAAAGGTCGTATCCCAGTCGCAAAAAATAGGCGAGGTTCTCTCTCCTATAAAAAGCGAGAATAAACACCGTCGTCTCAGAGGTCCTCTGACCCCAGAAGAGGCAGAGAACATGCGTCGGTTGATAAAAGAGTGGGATGATACTAGCGAGAATGAACACTATCGTCTCAAAGGCCTTCTGACCTCAGAAGTGGTGGAGAACACGCGTCGGTTGTTAAAAGAGTTGGATAATACTAGCAAGAATGAACAAGATTTTCAAACTGACATACACCGAAATGTTGGTACCAGTTGGAACAGTGACTCAAAATGGTTTAAAGGGAGCCCCGCCCCTGAAGCACCTCAGATTGAAAAATCTGAGACAAGCAACGAACCACAAAAGGTAGGTGTTCACTCTCTAAGAGACCCACAACGGTTCAGATCGAACCAGATGGGTGAAAACCAAGGTCAATCGGTGGGTGGACTTCAAAAGAAATTGAAGGATGAGGACCTATACTCATGTAACTATGCGTCGTCCCAACAGCCACCCCCGAGCCTTGGAACTGCACCTCCCGCGCCTCGAACAGAACAGTTCAAGACAGGCAAAGAGTCACGAATGTCCCGGAATAATGGCCCAACACCTCTATGCTCGGAAGAGACAGAGGAAGTAAGTAGTTTGTCAGTAGATTTGAATGTTACTGTGCTTGACCAACCTGATACAATGAGTGGCGTTATCATTGATAATGACACTATCAACATTGACCAACCTGGAGCGATGTGTAGCACTGTCTTTCACAAAGACTCAGAGCACACAAATAACTCAGCGCACACTACTTCTGACATTGCCATGGATGTTGACAGCAAACCAATTGCTGACACACAACAACATCCTGAAGGTCATGATGCTGACAGCCAACAAGATGCTGACAGTAAACAAGATTACACAGACAGAGTCACACGTGAACAGAAACGTGGGCCAAGACCTGTGAGGTTTCTGTGTAACTTTATACAAAGGGGGGTGGCTAAGAAAGCTTACCTGCCTATCACACTGGAAGGTGTCCTTGAGCGTGAAGCCCTCCTGGATGGCAGTTCTGATATAACTATTATGTCGGCCAAGCTGTTCGAGGAGCTGAGGACCGCCGCTAACGGTGTTGACAGGCAAATACCCTTTGAGAA
This sequence comes from Garcialebias charrua, assembly GCA_038048925.1. Lineage (NCBI taxonomy): Eukaryota > Metazoa > Chordata > Actinopteri > Cyprinodontiformes > Rivulidae > Garcialebias > Garcialebias charrua. Next base: position 57,593 of record JBBPBX010001309.1, read on the forward strand.
ATGTGCTATTGAGCTACAGGGTCTCGCAGAGACGAGAACAACCCTAACAGCTATGGCTATGGTTCACATGAAGATTGGCGAAATGACACTACACCACCCGGTGTACGTGTCTAAACTTGACTCATTCCCATTTTTGGTTGGCCAAGATTTTATAAACCGCTTCAACGCGATTATAGATTATGGTCGACGGAAAATGTGGAGCACAGTGAGAAAACCCCTGCCAATAAAAGTGCTTCCTAGTTGCGATACAGACTGCCTAACCGCAGGTACCGCAAAGGACACAAGGGACTGCTCATCCGAGGACGAGAGCCCGGTAAGTGAACCTTCAACTACAGGTGAGACAGAAGAGACCCAAAAGTTGGACCAAACTCCGGCCCAACAAGAGAACCTCCTCTGTGAGCTGACACATTCAGCACTCCCTGACCACTGCCTACCACAGGTAGTGAAAGGTGTTGAGATCCAAGGATCCCACACCGAAGACGCTGTACTGTCCTCTGAGACAGGTAATTCGGCAATCAACCAAGCTTTCAATGAAACCTTGGTTCAAGGGCATCTGAGTCCAGAAAATGACAGTCAACCAAACGCCGACAGTCACTTGGACATCATTGTTGCAGACTACGAGGACCCCTCATCAGACAAGAAGGGGGCAAACTCACATTACCTACCACAGGTAGAGAAAGGTGTGGAGATCCAAGGACCCCACACCGAGGTTGCTGTACTGTCCCCTGGGACAGGTAAATCGGCTATCAGCCAAGCTTTCGATGAAACCTTGGTTCAGGGACATTTGTGTCTAGAACTAATCAGAAATGACATAGTTTTTACAGACTCAAAGAGCCCCTCTTCAGTCAAGAAGTGGGAAGACACACACAACGACAGTGACCCGTCGCAGTCTGTACAATCAGACACACCTGCGACTGCGCCGACAGTTGTGACACACCTGAATTACACGGAAAGAGGTAAACGTAAGAAGATACGTTGGCCAAACCTAAACGATTCCTGTGTACCGTCTTCTCTCAGCTGCGCGAACAGCTTAAACTAAACGGTGGCATCCTAACTTGTGCCCATGGACGGACGTCCTCACCTGTGCTCGTGGTCCCCCATGACCAAAGGGGGGTGATGTTAGGCCATGCCAAAGACAAAGATTTGAATGTACACCTCAGAAACACTTTTGCTTTCGCCCAGAAAAACCTGGAAAAATCCGCTGAAGGACGCAAGGCGTACTACGACCAGAAGGCCTCTCACAATGAACTCCAAGTGGGAGACAGAGTCTGGTACTATACGTTCGCCCCAGCAACCGGGAAAGGAGAGTCCGAGACCGGAACTCTCGCCCGCAAACTAATGCCCAGGTGGACTGGACCTCATCTGATAACAGACAAAGTGTCCTCAGTCGTCTACGAAATCAAAATCAGCAAAGGCCGCAAAGAGCCAATTGCTAAATGGGTACATCGAAATCAGATCAAACCTTACAAGGCGTTCAATGACTCCACAAAAGACAAAGATCTCACAAACTCACCGACTTCATGGGATAATAAGGTCGTACAAACACAAGTTAGTAAATAAACTAATCAGGTTTAAACTACCATATTTCCCACCCTATAAGTCGCATTGTCCAACTTGAACTTAGAAACGCTAAGCCTAAAACCCACAACAAAAAACTAACCTTAACAACCGTTTAAATCCACGAGATTTAATTTGACCTCGGTCATAAAGTTGAGACCTGTTTTCTTGTGTGTTGCACTTTGGAATCTGACGACAAGAGTGTGTCGAAGCAGTGAAACGTTGTTTCCTTGTTGTTTAGTCATTACTGTTGTCATTAGTTGAGATATTGTTTGGTTCTGAACACTCCCAGCCAAAAAGGTTTTGTATTAACATTGGTTAATGAATGATATGGATTTAACTATGCCAACATGCAGTTCGTTTTGTTAAATCTCAATCGTCGAAGAGTCAATGTAGTTTAAAGCTACTCAAGGTACAATAAACTACACTGGTCTCACAATTTCTAAATTGAACCGATTCGATCGTTTCTATTCTAGATTACCTATTCATTTTGATGAGTCTCGCCATAGACTTCAAAATTTATTAGGAATACCAAATCCTACGTCGTTCGTCTAAAAGACAACAGACATTTAGATCAAACTATATTTCATTTTTATTTTAGTTTAACCTAAACTAAGTAATGAATGGAGGAATAGTTTGGAATTAGAGGCCTTCGTTACAGAAGCCCTCCAAAATTTTATAGGTACAGATCCCTATATCTAATTTTACAGAATTGATCCACCCCTTAATTGGTAATTGTAGCTGATCTAAACCATGATAGCTTACATACCAGGTGCATATAGGTAAGGCTTAATGTAAAATCCCAATCATAAGCCCACCTTAAAAAACCACATAATTGCATGACACATAGAACCAGAGTGGCACTGACTGGAAACCAACCAGCCAACAACCTTCGATGTGGGGACCTGCAGCTCCAACGCTTGGTCTTCAACCTTCATCCAAGGGTCGCCTCCTCTGCGTCAATCGAGGGATCCCCTCTACATGCTGATTATGAAAACAATTGTTGCTGATGAAATCACCAACTCTAATCGTGGTGGAATTACTGCTGTGGGATTATCGCTGTGGATTATAAGACTTTGTTTTCCAAAGGATCACAGACTTTGTTTTCCAGGAGTTAACAGACTCAGTTTTCCAAGGGATTAAAAGCTTTTCGTAATGGGATTACCTCCGAACAGTATGAAATTTCCAAAAACTTTATGGGATTATAATTTTTGATTTTTCTTTTCCACTTGCTGGATTACTTCAAGATCAAAGACAGTTCAAGGTTTCCTTTCGTGTTGGACCCCATCCCCAAGGACTGGCGATGGCTTCCAAAAGGGGGGAGATGTAGTGGACCTACCCAGGGTCAAATTAAGGTTTTTGAACTGTCCAGTGATGACCTTTACTGACCTCTCAGTAAAGCAAGACATTTACTACAAAATCATTCATTTAGCTATAATCTGATAACATAGTCACCAATAAGAGACTATTTCTATCTTTGATTTTAGGCTGATGTGATCAAAAGAATAACTTTTGTCATTTTCATGATGTGTGCTTTTAAGCTGTGTTATTCTGTGAGAGTTAAACTGTGTTCACTGCTGTGTTAAAGGTGAAATTGCGGGTCACAGAGACCCGACTGTTTTGTTTAGAAATAAGAAGACAGTTTAATCCGTTGTTTTTCATGAACAAGGCTCCAGCTGCTCTGTCTTTTCCTAAACAATTTCCCTCTGCTCTGGCTGTAACCTTGGGTCGCGATAAGACAAGTGAACTCCTCTCTTTGAATCCTGCTTTAAGTTCTAAGCTGTGGCAAGAGTCTGCAAAAGTCTGCAAGAGTCTGCAGAGTTTGGAAGGAACCAGAAGGTTCCTGAGAGTTGCTGGGAACTTCAAGAGATGTGAACTTTCCCAAGAGCCGGACACGTGTGGTCAAGAGCTAACGACCGGCGTCTTCAGCTAAGGACTGATAACAGGCTGTTATGAGTCTACTTCGAACAAGCGTAAGATCAAGAACTTTGTCTATTCCTTCCTGGAATAAGTTTATCTTGAAGTCAGAGGCCTGAAGCTGACATATTCTCTGATGACCAACGCAAAAACCAGGAGACGTTGAAACGTAAACTAAAACCAGTTTTGGACGTGCTGGGACTAAAGGACTCTGTGCATCTGAAGGCTGGTGTCACCTCTTACCGGGCTGTCGTCAAAAGGTAAAGGGCTGTTTACAAAACGTACTTGGATTTTAGCAGAAGTCGGAGGAGAAGTGTCACTCTGGTCTCATGCTCACAATAATTTCATCTCTCCATCTTTCCTCCTCTCTTTTCCCTCTCAACCTAAGCTGGAAACTATTTTAAGTTTAAAGAGCCCACAGACTAAATATGTTTACATCCAATATTGAAGTCTGTTGTGTTGAATTTAAGTGTGCTGACGTTTTAAATTGAAAGAAAGTGAAATCATGTCAATCAAGTGTAATGGTGTTAATTTAGTTGATTTATTCTAAATAAATGATAGTGTCTCTTTGACATATCAAACTAAGTTAACGTCTTTGTCACTTAATGGCTCTGTTTATTTATCCATCATAAAGATCACAGAGATATTGGGTAAACTGAAAAAGAACAGAATCCGTGAATTTACTATTCAATCTGAATAAGTAGATTAATTAAGGATAAAGAGGTCAGTATTAATATTGACCTCCTCATAATTCTTACACCTTCATGCGAAAGACTGAGGGGAGAACACTTAGATCCCCATGCTCCCACCATAGAAAGCGTAAATAATCCTGGTCTTGAGGTGTTACATGGAACTGGTGAAACATGCGCTCCACGTCACACATTACAGCCACTGAGCCCTTCCTGAACCTACAGAGTACTCCCACCAAAGCGTTTGTTAGGTCAGGCCCTGTAAGCAGGTGTTCATTTAGCGAAGTGTCTTGATATTGTGCAGAGCAGTCAAAGACTACACGGATCTTGCCGGGCTTTTGAGGGTGATATACCCCATGGTGGGGAATATACCAGGCAGGGGTATTACAGAGTTCCTTCTCCGGTACTTTCTCTGCGTCATCGCGTGCAACAATGTCCTCCATGAACTTTGCATAGTCTGAGTAGTACTTTTGATCCCTTATGAATCTGCGTTTGAGACTGCTTAAGCGTTGCATAGCACTTGACATGTTATTGGGAAGATTTGGTCTGTCACCTTTGAAAGGCAGGGGCATTTCATAATGTCCATCTTGCTTTTGTGTAATTCCTTCTTGTAGCTTTCTTATGAAGCAGACATCTTCTTGTGAAATGCTCGTCTCTTCCACTGCTCTCTCTATAAAATCTGATTCAAGTGCTTTGATTACATCTGGACCTGTTACTTCTTTTATTTGTGTCTTGCAGATATAATGAACTTTATTCTTTAGCTTTGTGGTTGGCTCAGTCTCTGGTATTACTTGCTTTACAGTGATGCGATGACTTACTCCAATTACATCGCTGCCTGCGTCACTTGAGTCACAGTAACTTATGATGCTCCAGCCCAAATCTGTTTTCTGGGCATAAGGCTGGCTTCCTTCACCACATATGACTTCTCTGGGCATTAAGGCTTGTGTGCAGTTGTAGCCTAGTAGGAGTCCTATCTCACAGTCCAATGGTGGAGCAATGTGTCCAGTGAGATGCTCCAAATGTGGCCATGACCTTGCCGTGTCTGGAGTAGGAATATGGCTACGATTGGCAGGTATAAAATCACGTGTGTAGGCAACTGGCACAGTGAGTTTCTTTTCGGAAAACAATCCTCTTATTTGCAAAGCTTCAAGTTTTGTACATGGTACAGTTGTTTTCTTGGATGACATTGTAGACAATTTGAGCTTAACTTGGGTTTTGGCTGTGTCCAGATTGTTCGCTACTTCATCAAGAATGAAGGACGAATCACTCTGTGTGTCCAGTAGAGCGTAGGTAAGTATTTCTTTGCTTGGCTCATTTTGTGTGGATACATAGACAGGTACTATTGCAGACGTCTGTGTGTTTCTACTTTCATGAGTCACTCTGTTAGACGTACTTTCGTTAACTGTGTCTTGTGACTGTGTTACCTGTTGCTGAGTTTCCTTCCGTTCAGCTACTTCTTGTTCTTTAGGTTGTTCTTTCTTTGTCTCGTGTCTTTGTCTTTCTTCATGCAGACATGTGGGATGTTGTCTTGAGCATGTGTTGCATGTCATCCGATTGGTGCAGTTCTTGGAGAAGTGACCACTATTTAGACAGCCAAAACATAGTTTTTCACCTTGAATGAACTTGACTCTCTCAGTAACTGGTTTCTCAGTGAACTTACGACATTTGTGTAAGCTGTGTCCTGCTCTTTTACAAAACACACAAGAGATCATGCTTCTTTCTGTAGAGTTAGTTGTAAATATTTTCGCTGTATCTTGCTTCTTATGAATGAGTGTAAGTTGAGGTTTTGTCTTTGGTTTGTCAAAGTCACTTTGTCTTATAGCTTGGAATGATGTAATGGGATTACATGCAATACTTGCCTCCATTGAAAGGAATGTTACAAAGTAACTGAAACGTGGGAACTGTTTGTGCTCCAGCTGGTACATTGTAGCCTTCCGGTTCCATCTGTTGCTTAACCAGTCTGGCAGTTTAGCAGCAAGTCTTTGATTCTCTATTCCATCATTGAGGATGTTCAGATTATCATTGGTAGACATTGCAGATTGGCAGCTTTGTAAGAAATCCACAAACTTTCTTAATTCTGCACTGTCTTTACCTTGGAGCTTTGGCCATGTATGCAGCTTGTCCCTGAAGGCCTTAGCAATGACAAAAGGCTCTCCATAACGTTCATTGAGCATATTCCATGCTGCCATATAAGAGTCTTCAGAGCCAATCAGAAAATAGCCATCTAAGGCTTCTTTAACACATCCACCTACATACTTCTGTAGGAAAAATATCTTTTCTGCTGTGGGAATGTTCTTTCTCTCTATTAGAGTCTGAAAAGATGCTCTCCAATATTTAAACTTAAGTGGATCCCCACAAAATACTGAGGGCTCTGGAATCGGTAGCCTATTAGCTGACATGGCTTCTGCTAAAACCTTTACAAGCTCACCTGTGCTCTCGTGAATGACATTTAGCTGTTGTGGTGGTTGTGTGGGTTGATTAGCAGTGTCTTTGAACTCAGTTACCTGTATGTTTGCAGGATTCGGACTGATGCTTTCTTGCTTCACTGAAAAGTAGTCTTCTTCATAAACTTGTAATTTTGCCTTTGCTGCATTGAGTTTTTTCAGAATTTCCAGTCTTTCAATTTCCTTTTTTAAGTCCTTGACTGACTTTCCCCTTGCAGCACTTTCCTCTTGTTGTCTCTTTATCACAGCCGCCTTCTCCTTTTCTCTTTTTAACTTGCGTTCAGTTTCCTCTCTTTCTTCTAGATGGCGTTGTGACATTGCAGCAGCTTCTTGTTCTGCAATTATGCGTTTGTTTTCTTCTTCTATGGTTTGCATTTTTCCTCTAAATTTCTCTTGTTCAGCCATTATCTTAAGCACGGCCTTTGTGGCTTCATACTCTGCCATAGCTTCTTGTCTTTTGGTGGAGGAGCCATTAGAAATAACTGTACTGGCCTTAAACGGATTATAAACTGAGACAGTATCTGAGCTAGAAGATGTAAATACAGAACTAGCATCAGGCCAAACAATCTCCTCCTTATTTATTCCCTCAACATAACATTGGATGTTTTGGAAAACTACCTTAGTCACTGATATGCCTTTGTCTAACTTGGAACGCACATCATGGGGTGGTCCATCTATTGCTCTGTATTGATCATAAATATCGTTAAGAGCGTCTAGTTCTCTTTGCACAATGTCCATATGACCTTCAAGAATGTCAACTGGATCTCCTTTTATAACAGATTTTTTAGCAACCTTGATTAATGCCTTCCATCTGTCATAAGTACTTTCAAAGTGACGTTGCAATCCCTGTAGTTTTTCTTTATGAAATTGTCTTCCTTTTCCTGTTAATATGCGAGATCTTTCACTTCTACGCAGCTCTTTTTGCCCAATTTGCACTAAAGAGGTTTCATCTGCTTGCTGTGCTTTGGCAGCTTGTTCTGCACTGGCATCTTCTATTTCTGTGTCATTTGTTTCTGACATTTTGTTTTACTTGAGCTGTTATGGACTTTTACTTGGTGAAATGTCTTTTTAACTTGACTTAAATTATGAGCTTTTATTACTTCCCTTCTTGTTATCTTGTTGTTGTGCTGCTGTTGTCAAGCTTCACACAGTTCCTTGTTGTTACTCCTTCCTTGTGTCACTTTCCAAACATGAACTTAAATGTCTGGCTTCTGGACGTCTTTATGAAGAAGCAGCAGTTGAACATGTGACCGTTAACATTTGCAGCCGTTGGTCTTTGGTGCAATGACGCAATGTCGCCACCAGAGGTCAGGGCATTCATGCAGCTCCGTTCCTTTTCTTTGTCATCAAGTTCGACTTTGTCATCGAGTTCGACTTTGTCATCGAGTTCGACTGTCACTTCCACCTCTTCTTTACAGCATTAATGAATTCGTTGTACTGCTAGTGTGTAGTCAGTTTTAATGGAAATCTTCTTATTACACTTCACTTTCGTTGTCACTGACACCAACACTACCGTCGAACTAAAAATACAACATAAACTTAAGTGAGACGGTGTCATGAATACAATCTTGACATAAAAATGATATAACATATAAATACCTCGCTGGCTGACCCTTCCTTTTGAGGTAGAAATGAGAGTAATAAAGAACTTCTTAAACTTAAATTACTTTTGTACAGCTACTTGCTAATATCATGTCTTCATAGCAGTACGGTACAACTTCTTTCTTTGGTTGCCTAGCAACATGCTGGAAAGCACTTCCTACTTTTGCCTTTCAAAATAAGAGTCATAACAAAATGTGCACAATACAAATAAAACATGTAAACTAAAACTATGGCAGTAAAAGTATTAATGTTAGTATTAGTGTTAGTATAAGTACAGTATGTTCTGGTGTATAGGCCGCACCTGTGTATAGGTCGCATTGTCCAATTATCACCAATAGATTGGAAAAATCCCTAGATAGGTCGCACCTACGTTTAGCTCTGCTGCAAATGTCTGCCACAGGAGCGCACAGCAAGGCTTTTAAGAAGATTAACACTTAAAAACAATTATTTGTTTGATAAAAATTATAGCAAATATATGTCTGAGCTGAACTTTTCCTTAATAAATGAACGTAATTGTGAAATGAGCTGGATTTAAAAATTTGTTTCACCGAAAGTGATAACAAGCCATATACAGGTCGCACCTGAGTATAGGTCGCAGGCCTTGAAAAAAACATAAAAAGGTGCGACCTATACACCAGAAAATATGGTACTAATGTTAGTATTAGTATTAATGTTAGTATTAGTATTAGGATTAGTGTTAATATCTGTATTAGGATTCGGCAAGGCAGGTCGCATATCTTTCTGCTCTTCCCTCCCTAAGTTTTTCCTACTCCCTGCTTGCTTTTCGTCTCGTCTGCGACCCTTCAGCGCTCACTCGAACCAATATGGAATTAATCAATTGGGCTGTTTCTTCAATGGATAAGATTTTTTCCACGAAGCGGACCGTGTCAGGAGAAGCTGTCTGTCCCTCCGACACACACGCGGCTGGATACGTGCTGGACTCGTGGGGTCAGTGGCAGCCCATGTGTCTGTCCGTTCTGAGTGTCGAAGACGTGGAGGATTTGTGGATTATTGGATTATTGGTAGCAACTGCTCTGTTTTTTGGCGTAACCGGAGTTGTTTGTTATCGGAAGCTGAGGGAGGCTTCGGCGGCTATCAGAGCGCTGTCGGGACTGCCTGATCAGCAAAATTCTCTGAACCGGGTCGTGGGCTCCTCATCCCAGCTGCTGTATGAGCTCAATCGCACGATTGGTGCAGTGGTGGACCACCGTGCACCTGCTGTCCGTTTTGGGACTTGTTTGCAGCCACCCAGGATCGATCAAGGGACAGGTGGAAGCTCATGAAAGCGGGGCAGAGCAGAACCACATATTTGGATTTCTTTCGGCCATGAAACAGCACCCACAGACTTGGAGGCGGCAGTGGAAAAGAACACTGTGGTCTATTTGGATAACAAACGAAACATTATCTGGCTTCTGCACATGTCCTTGACAAGCGGGCTGTGGGAATCCATTCTCCTAGAGTGAGGAGTTGAAGAGCCCCCCCCCCTCCCCCTCCCCAGAGATTTCTGTGAGGCTTCGGATAACACCCAGCTGCACACCTGCTGAACTTTGTGTTTGTCTGAAATTAATCATGGACACAATCTCCTTGCCTGCCGTATTTCCTTTGTTATTGTACCTAAATGTGCTCTGATATGGTTTTTACTGAATCACGCGGTGTCTTGAAGACAAAATGTGATTCATCTTTTTTTAATATCAATGCTGTGAATCCCAGTGTTTCTGCCTGTTTTTCCTGCTTTTGACCTTCATCTGGAGACAGATTGGGCCTGGCCGCGCTAAGAGTATATCAATGTGTTGAATAAACATGTCGTGTGTTGATAAAACATATCGTGTGTTGATAAAACATGTAATATGCTTTGTTTTGCTGCAGCTTTTGCACTCATTTCTCTCTGGATGCCTGCAATACATACTTACGTTGTAATCGGTGGAAATTGATGCAATGTTAATAAAACTCCTTGATTCCTTGATTCCTTGATTCCTTGATTATTAGTACTGGTATTAGTGTTAGTATCTGTATTAGGATTATTGTTAGTATTAGTGTTAGTATCTGTATTAGTATTATTGTTAGTATTAGTGTTAGTTTCTGTATTAGTATTAATGTTAGTATTAGTATAAGTTTTAATGTTAGTATTAGTGTTAGTATTAGTATAAGTTTTAATGTTAGTATTAGTGTTAGTTTCTGTATTAGTATAAGTTTTAATGTTAGTATTAGTGTTAGTATAAGTACTAATGTTAGTATTAGTATTAATGTTAGTATTAGTGTTAGTATAAGTACTAATGTTAGTAATAGTATTAGTATTAATGTTAGTATTAGTGTTAGTATAAGTATTAATGTTAGTATTAGTATAAGTATTAATGTTAGTATTAGTATAAGTATTAATGTTAGTATTAGTGTTAGTATAAGTACTAATGTTAGTATTAGTATTAGTATAAGTATTAATGTTAGTATTAGTGTTAGTATAAGTACTGATGTTAGTATTAGTATTAATGTTACTATAAATGTTAATGTTAGTATTAGTATAAGTGTTAATGTTAATGTTAGTATAAGTACTAATGTTAGTATTAGTATTAATGTTAGTATTAGTACAAGTGTTAATGTTAGTATTAGTGTTAGTATAAGTACTAATGTTAGTATTAGTATTATTATTAATGTTAGTATTAGTATAAGTGTTAATGTTAGTACTTTGTATTAGTGTTAGTATAAGTACTAATGTTAGTACAGTATTAGTATAAATGTTAATGTTAGTGTAAGTACTAATGTTAGTATTAGTATTAATGTTAGGATTAGTATTAGGATTAGTGTTAGTATCTGTATTAGGATTGTTATTAGTACTGGTATTAGTGTTAGTATCTGTATTAGTATTATTGTTAGTGTTAGTATCTGTATTAGTATTGGTTTGTATCTGTACAGTATTAGTATTTATGTTAGTATAAATATTAATGTTAGTATTAGTGTTAGTATCTGTATTAGTATAAGTACTGTATTAATATCTGTATTAGTGTTAGTATTCGTATTAGTAATGGTATTAGTGTTAGTATCTGTATTTGTATTAAGGCTAGTACGGTATTAGTATAAGTATTTATGTTAGTATTAATATTAGTATTTACTAGCGGTGTCACAGGTTTTGTTTTCTCCGGGGTTTTTAGTAAAATCAACAGTTGAGTTTTTTATTTGTTTATTTGTTTGTTTGCTTGTTTTGACGTCAGGATTTTTATCTCATAAATCCTGATCTGCAAACAGCTCGTTAAGTTTTCCAGCATCTGTTGCCATGGTGACAGACCCAGGTACCAGCTGGATCTCTGATCCTGGTCCAGTTTGGTTTGTCTGAAGCCGTGACTGGTCTTTTTAATAAAGATAAATAAAACTGTTTGTTTCTCAGGTCGGTGTCGGCGACGTCAATGAGGAGCCGAGCCTCCTTCTTTCCTTCGCTTCACCTGTTTGAGTGAGTTCTGACCCGGAGTTCTGACCCGGTTGTACCAGCACACTTGAGGTGTTTTAGTCTGACTTCCTGTTTTGTGTGACGTCAGGAGGAAGAGGCGGAGCTACTCAGTCAGCCTGGAGGAGGATCAGCTGTTTCCTGTTGGGGTGTGTTCGTCAGCCAGAGTTCCTGCTCGAGCTCTGCAGGTCCTGGTAAGACCCGGTTCACTCAGTCTGAACCCAACCGACCCTGAACCCGGTTTTATAATAATAATAATAATAATAATGTGTTTGTCTGTCATCTGCGTATGTTTCCCATACACAGACGAAATTCGTCTCTGCATTTAACCCAACCACCCTAGGTGGTGCAGTGAGCAGCCAGAGGGCGCTCGGGGAGCTGAAGAATTAGGTGTGCACTCATAGACACCCCAAGATGTGTAGTGGCCGGGACGCGAACCCGCGTCCTTCGGGTCCCAAGTCAAACGCCCTAACCACTATACCATCTTGACCTGAACCTGGACCCCTGACGTGTTACCTGAACGGTTTCCTGTCGGTTTCAGACCTGAACCCTGAAACTGATCCATGACCTCACTGCCTGTAGACCTTCTGATGACTTGACTTCCTGGTACATCAGTTCCTACGATCAGACCTGGACTAGGACCCACAGAGTCTGAACCACGGATCTAACCCACCTGAGAAGAGGGTTAATGACTGTAAAACCTCCCTGACCTTTGACCTCTGACCTCACCCTGACCTGATGATCTTTAAAAGCTTCCCGGACAGACGTTTTATCTAAAACCTCCTGTAGACAGTTTCTAAGACTGAAGTCTTACCTGGTAGAAATCACTTTGGACTCCCCAGGGTCAGAACCTGGTCCCTGTGTGGACATGAAGTCCCCAACAGGTGGCGTCCTCTCTGCTGCTGCCTTCTGAACACTCATGAACCTAAACCCAGCAGAGATGGTCTACCTGTCGGAGGTTACAGGAGGGGTCCAGTCCACGGGCTTTGTGGGTCTGGAGAAAATTTAGATCCATGTTCCCTGAGGCATTCAGTGAGAGGTTTGATCCAGATCCATTAGGACAGGGGTGTCAAATGTGGGGCCCGCAGGCCGGAGCCGGCCCGCCAGTGGGTTTAGTCCGCCCGAGGATAAATCTGAATTATAAAAAAAAAAAGAATAAACATTATTTTCTTAAAAATCTGCAGTTCCTATGTTGTCCGCTAGAGGCGCTGTGTTTTAGTCAGTTCCTATGTTGTCCTACTCAAACACAGCGCCTCTAGGACCTAGAGGCGCTGCGTTTGAGTATGGGAGACGCAGATAGCAAGCGGAGACCCTGCTCATTTTCCCTGTGTCCGAGATGTGTGCACAGCAAGTGTTCATCCTGATGTGAAACAGTACAAAGACAAGATTTCAGGGTTGCTGAGGGAGTTTGAGAAACGATTTCAGGTCTTTAGCGAACTTGAGACAGAATTCGCAGTTTTTCATAAAACAAAGCTACGCTCAAAGCTCAATTTATGTGTTCAGAATTGCTTCCTAGATGTCCATCCATCCATTTCCATCCATCCATTTTCGTCCGCTTATCCGGGGTCGGGTCGCGGGGGTAGCAGCCTAAGTAAGGAGGCCCAGACTTCCCTCGGGCGGGTCACTGTGGGTTTTTAGAAATGCTTGTAGTACCACTGGGAGAAGCAAGGGGACTATAGTTTTTTTCAGAGATTACCTGTCTAACATCAGTCTGTCAGGAGATAGTGACAGAGTGAAGAAATATGTTAAAAATATATTTTTAGAAAAGTTACATACAGCAGCTTTAATATCTGTTGGGCATAAATGAAACCTACCGTACAACAAAATATCCATCCATCCATCCATCCATTTTCTTCCGCTTATCCGGGGTCGGGTCGCGGGGGTAGCAGCCTAAGTAGGGAGGCCCAGACTTCCCTCTCCCCAGCCACTTGGAGCAGCTCCTCTGGGGGAATCCCAAGGCGTTCCCAGGCCAGCCGAGAAACATAGTCCCTCCAGCGTGTCCTGGGTCTTCCTCTGGGTCTCCTCCCGGTGGGACATGCCCGGAACACCTCACCAGGGAGGCGTCCAGGAGGCATCCTAACCAGATGCCCGAGCCACCTCAACTGGCTCCTCTCGATGTGGAGAAGCAGCGGCTCTACTCCGAGTCCCTCCCGGATGACTGAGCTTCTCACCCTATCTCTAAGGGAGAGTCCAGACACCCTGCGGAGAAAACTCATTTCAGCCGCTTGTATCCGAGATCTCGTTCTTTCGGTCATAACCCAAAGCTCATGACCATAGATGAGGGTGGGAACGTAGATCGATCGGTAAATTGAGAGCTTTGCCTTTTGACTCAGCTCTCTCTTCACCACGACAGACCGGTACAGCGCCCGCTTCACTGCGGACGCTGCACCTATCCGCCTATCGATCTCACGCTCCAGTTTTCCCTCATTCGTGAACAAGACCCCGAGATACTTAAACTCCTCCACTTGGGGCAGGACCTCCTCCCCGACCCGGAGAGGGCATGCTACCCTTTTCCGGCTCAAGACCATGGCCTCGGATTTGGAGGAACTGATCCTCATCCCGGCCGCATCACACTCAGCTGCAAACCGCTCCAGCGAAAGCTGTAGATCACGATCTGATGAAGCCAATAGGACCACATCATCTGCAAAAAACAGAGAAGCGATTCTAAGGCCACCAAAACGGATCCTCTCAACACCTTGGCTGCGCCTAGAAATTCTGTCCATAAAAGTTATGAACAGAATCGGTGACAAAGGGCAACCTTGGCGGAGTCCAACTCTCACCGGAAACGAGCCTGACTTACTGCCGGCAATGCGGACCAAGCTCTGACACCGGTCGTACAGGGACCTAACAGCCCATATCAATGGGCCTGGTACCCCATACTCCCGGAGTACCCCCCACAGAACCCCCCGAGGGACGCGGTCGAATGCCTTCTCCAAGTCCACAAAGCACATGTAAACTGGTTGGGCAAACTCCCACGCACCCTCCAGGACCCTGCTGAGGGTGTAGAGCTGGTCCAGTGTTCCACGACCAGGACGAAAACCACACTGCTCCTCCTGAATCCGAGGTTCGACTATCCGACGGACCCTCCTCTCCAGAACCCCTGAATAGACCTTACCAGGGAGGCTTAAGAGTGTGATCCCCCTATAGTTGGAACACACCCTACGGTCCCCCTTTTTGAATAGGGGAACCACCACCCCAGTCTGCCAATCCAAGGGAACTGCCCCCGATGTCCACGCGATATTGCAGAGTCGCGTAAGCCAACACAACCCTACAACATCCAGAGCCCTAAGGAACTCAGGGCGAATCTCATCCACCCCTGGAGCCCTGCCACCACGGAGCTTTTTAACCACCTCGGTGACCTCAACACCAGAGATTAGGATGCTTCCTAGATGTGGAAAATGGATTTTAAATTCATTCATTTCTAAATTTTGATGGGTTTGATGTATTTGTAACATGCAGTAAATTTCTAAGTTCCACAAAACTGTTTGTTGACTAAATGTTTTAAAACGTGCAATCACTGATCAGTTTTTTATATGTGTAATGCACTTAAATAAATGTTAAACTGAGTAAAAGTGTAAAAGGACAATCAATTTAATGTAAATATTTTTATAATTTATTTCTTCTTTGCACTAATACAATGAAAAAAAGTGGACTTACTGTTCATTCTATGTAATTTTGGAATGAGTTTACTGGTCTGGCCCCCTTGAGTTCAGATTAAGATCAAAATGAGTTTGACACCCCTGACTTAGGATCTCAGTCCTGCAGAGGAGGGGGTTTGGTTTGGGAACCTCGGAGTCTCAGCTCTGCTTCTTGCAGATGCCGTGGTTCTGTTGGCGCCTTCGGACCGTGACCTTCATCGTGCACCGGGGCGGTTCTCAGCTGGGACGAGGGTCAGCTCCTCCAAGCCACAGGTCATGGTTCCCTCCAGGTCCGGGGGCGAGTCTGTCTCAGGCAGAGGACTGGAGGGTTCTGGGATCCTGTTCCTGAGTGATGGAGGACGTAGCAGGAGATGGACTGATCAGAGCCTCCTCTTTAGTAATGAGTGTGTTGCTCCGGTCTCTTGTGGTAATAAAGGAGATTGGCTAAAAGGCAACATTCTGGATTTACTGGTCTGCGATGATCTTCCTCTGTAGGGAGGCCAGAGTCCTCAGTGAGACGGTGAGGAGCTCCATCATGTGGAGGAGCTCAGAGTAGAGCAGCTGCTCCTCATAGAAAGGAGTCAGCTGAGGTGGTTCATCTGATTAGGATGCCTCCTCCTGGGGCAGACCTAGATCTTTGAGGAGGGGTGAGGCCAAGAACTTCACATGTTTTATTTAGTCAAGTCAGATTTATTTATAGAGCACATTTAAAACTACCTTCATGCTGATCAATAATTCAATCAATAATTGTGATCGACTGGATCTTCAACTCGATCAAGTGTCGGCTCTCCTGCAGTCGTTCAGGCATCAGAACCCGGAGAACAAGCACCCTCAGTGTTTCCGTCCCACAAAGACCTCCTCTGTCCTCGTCCCTTTTACCCAGCATGCCTCTCTGCCTGACCTTTACACATTGACATGCTGCCTCGGGGGCGTTGCCATGGAAACAGCTGTGCCTGTCTCTCCTCCAGGAGGCTCACGAGGAAGGCATCAACGCCGTGCGGTTCAGCTTCGGCTCGGACCTGCTGGCCACCGGAGGCACGGACCGGGTCATTAAGGTGTGGGAGGTCCGCGCAGGTACGCCCGTCTCAGGTCAGGTCCACCCGTCCTCACGCTTTACTGTCGGATGATGACCTCACTGATGATGTCACCAGGCTCGCTGACCCACAGGACCACGCTGGACGGCAGCACCGAGGGCATCACCTGCGTGGAGTTCGACCCCACGGTGAGTCCAGAACCTCGGTCTGAACGGCACCTCTAGGAGTGGAGAGGCTTCACCTGGGCAGACCTATCAGGGGGCGGGGCCTATCACGTGTGTCAATGTTTCTGTGTTCAGGGTCGGAGGATCCTCGCAGCGTCTTATGATAGATCGGCACTGCTGTGGCAGCTGGACACCTCTGTTCCCAAGGTAACGAGACAGAACCAGACTCACCTGCAGGTCCAAGTCACCTGCAGGTCCAAGTCACCTGCAGGTCCAAGTCACCTGCAGATCTGCCCTGTTGGTAATTTGTTTTCAAGATGACAGGACATAAAAAATAAAAGACCAACCCGTGCGTGTGTGTGTGTGTCAGGTGACTCTAACGGGTCACAGCAGGAAGGTGACAGCAGCCCGGTTCACCTTCCTCCCCCACCAGGTGGTGACAGGAAGTCAAGACCGAACCGTCCGGCTGTGGGACCTTCACCGAGCAGCCTGTGAGTGTGTTCTGCCTCCTGATTGGCTGAGCAGCCTGTGAGTGTGTTCTGCCTCCTGATTGGCTGAGCTGAGACAGGTGTGCGTCCCTGCAGGTGTGCAGCAGGTGGAGGCGGGGTCATACTGCACCGACCTGGTCTGTTCTGAGAGCAGCATCATCAGCGGACATTACGACTCCAAGATCCGAGTCTGGGACAAAAGGTGCGTTCTCTTCATCTTCATCTTCTTCCTCTGGTGCGTCTCATCCCTCCTCACCTGTTGCCAAGCAACAGCTGAATCCACGAAGCTCCGCCCACTGTCTCTGCACAGATTATTGACCAGTCGAATCAAAGCACCACCTCTCCCTGCAGCTGATTGGTCGATTTGCTGCTGACCCTGTTGTGATACTTTTTACAATAAAAACAGATTTAATGAGTGACATCATCCACTCTGACGGGTCAGAACCGGATCCCTTTGGCCTGAAAAGTAAACGAAGAAATGAAAAGATTTTTGTTTCTTTATACGATATAGATTTAAATAAATATTTTCTCATTATTTAGATGAAAGTTATTGTTTGTTTAAAGTTTGCTTTTAAAATAATTTGTAAAGATTTAGATTTTTTTTTAGAAATGCAATATTTCTGTCAACACAAAAATACAAACTAACAAATATAAAGATGCACATTTTTGTATTTATTTACTTTTTTTTTTTGGGGGGGGGTTAAATTTCAGGGCAGTGAGCTGCGTTCAGGAGATTCCTGCTCAGGGTCGGGTCACCTCATTGGACCTGAGCTCCGACCAGCGCCACCTGCTCAGCTGTTGCCGTGACGACTGCCTGCAGCTGGTGGACCTGAGGAGGTGGAGCAACGAGCGCGTGTGCTTCAGGTAGAAGCGGTTCTGGAGGTGTAACGGCGTGTTTAAAGATGGCCGCCGTTGGTCACGCTGTGTTCGATTTCAGGGCTGAAGGCTTCAAATGTGGCAGCGACAGCACCAAGGCTGTCATCAGGTGAGGCCCAACACTCCCAACACCTTTAAACCAGCTCAACTAATAATGTGCATCAGCTCACTGTTCAAAATCTGCCTCCCTGATGGTATGGGGGTGCATTAGTGTCTCCCATCGAGGAGAGACGATCCAGGGTGTAGAACAGCTGGAATCTTCCACAAGACCAGAATGTTGTTGATAATGAGTTTTATTATTTTAATTGTATTTTCTGTAAACAAATTTAAACTCTTAAGGAGCTGGAATGTTTTTATTCTACATAAACCTGAAAGGGACAAACAGGCCTCTGGTGGTTTACATCTCAGATCCTTCAGGTCCAGATCTGGACTTTGAGTCCACTGAAAAGTCTTCTGGTTTACAAATTAAATCTAAAATGTTTTTAGTTTCCTGTCAGTCTGGGAGGTTCTGGTCCAACAGCAGAGTCTTCCTCATCTGCATGATTTTGATCTTTGGGTCAGATGAACAGAACCTCCAACACCTCAGGTAGCTCCTGGGGTTTAAAGACTTTAAAAACTCATCTGGTGGTTCTGCTCAGATCTTCACTTGATGATCTGGTTTTCTGTGTTTCACCGCTTGTTGACTCTGACCAGCACCAAGAGCCAGTTTCCATGACAACAGTAGTGCCTGCATGCTTTGTGTTCAGCTCACAGACAGGAAGCACACTGCCGCTGCAGTAAAAGTTTGGGACGGTTCTGGTCGGATGAGTTTGCACGTTTTAGCCACATGTTTTGTCTCTGCAGCCCCGACTGCTGCTACCTGGCAGCTGGATCAGCTGATGGAGCCGTCTACATCTGGAACATCTCCACCGGCATCCTGGAGACTCGCCTACCTGACAAACACAGGTGATCAGCTGATCGGTTCTGGAACCAGGCTGTCCCAGCCCAATTCATTTACATTTAAAGGAACCAGTGTTTGCTGATGGAACGTAAAAACAAACAAGTGACAAAAATGTGAACATAAACAGATGACAGAATGCAAACATAAACAGATGACAGAATGCAAACACAAACAGATGACAGAATGTAAACACAAACAGCTGACAGAATGTAAACACAAACAGCTGACAGAATGTAAACACAAACAGCTGACAGAATGTAAACAGAATCAGCTGATGGAATGTAAACACAATCAGCTGATGGAATGTAAACACAAACAGATGACGGAATGTAAACACAAACAGATGACAGAATGTAAACAGAATCAGCTGATGGAATGTAAACACAAACAGATGACAGAATGTAAACACAAACAGCTGACAGAATGTAAACACAAACAGCTGACAAAATGTAAACAGAATCAGCTGATGGAATGTAAACACAATCAGCTGATGGAATGTAAACACAATCAGCTGATGGAATGTAAACACAAACAGATGATAAACGCAAACAAGTGACAAAATGTGAACATAAACAGATGACAGAATGTAAAAACAAACAGATGACAGAATGTAAACACAAACAGATGACAGAATGTAAACACAAACAGATGACAGAATGTAAACGCAAATAAGTGACAAAACGTGAACATAAACGGATGACGGAATGCAAACACAAACAGATGACAGAATGTAAACACAAACAGATGACAGAATGTAAACGCAAACAGATGACAGAATGTAAACGCAAACAAGTGACAAAACGTGAACATAAACAGGTGACAGAATGCAAACACAAACGGATGACGGAATGTAAACACAAACAGATGACAGAATGTAAACACAAACAGATGACAGAATGTAAACACAAACGGCTGACAGAATGTAAACACAAACGGCTGACAAAATGTAAACAGAATCAGCTGATGGAATGTAAACACAATCAGCTGATGGAATGTAAACACAAACAGATGACAGAATGTAAACGCAAACAAGTGACAAAATGTGAACATAAACAGATGACAGAATGTAAACACAAACAGATGACAGAATGTAAACACAAACAGATGACAGAATGTAAACGCAAACAAGTGACAAAACGTGAACATAAACAGATGACAGAATGCAAACACAAACAGATGACAGAATGTAAACACAAACAGATGACAGAATGTAAACGCAAACAGATGACAGAATGTAATCACAAACAAGTGACAAAACGTGAACATAAACAGATGACAGAATGCAAACACAAACGGATGACGGAATGTAAACACTAACACCTGACGGAATGTAAACACTAACACCTGACGGAATGTAAACACTAACACCTGACGGAATGTAAACACTAACACCTGACGGAATGTAAACACCAACAGCTGACAGAATGTAAACACAATCAGCTGACGGAATGTAAACACAATCAGCTGACGGAATGTAAACATAAGCAACTGACAAAATGTAAACACAATCGGCTGACAAAATGTAAACACAATCGGCTGACGGAATGTAAACACAAACAAGTGACAAAACGTGAACACAAACAGATGACAGAATGTAAACAAACAGTAGGCATGTAACGGTACAAGTGGGTGTACGAACCGTTTCGGTACAGCACGTTCGGTTCGGTCCACTTGCGTACCGTTTCGGTTATTTTTTCACTCATTGAACGTTATTAACGGGGGAATATATGCACCGCGGAACTAAATTTCCTGGGCGCGTTTCAGCACGGAGCTATTATGCGAAGCACCCGCAGCATTTAGCCGTTAGCATGTCGTGTGCTGTCTTCTGTTTGGGAACGTAATGGCTTTTTTGACGAGCGCACATTCAAAGCTGTGTGGACGTTGTTTTACAAGACTGGATCTGCAGCAACACGTCTAACGTGAACGCGCTGGAAACTACTTCATCCGAACGTGAACGAAGAAAAGCACTCAGCTTGTTACAAACAGCGCTAACAACAACAGCTGCTTAAAAATTACTTCATCAGGTAATTCAGGTCGGTCCAGAGCAATAACGCAAACTGTATGAGTTTTTAAATCTTTGAATCTAAGTCTGAATGTTGTTTATGCGCAGGCTTTAAAGTTACTGATCCTCGCTACGAGACATCCGTCATGTCAACACTTCAGTCAAAAAGTTCAGCTCTTTATGAAAAAACTAAAACTGACGTCAACAAGTCCTGGAGCTGACGCCCTGATGATGAGTGGGAGATTCAACCGTTCAAGAGGTATTGTTCTTTTATTATACAGTAATTATAATTTATAATTTATTTATTATTATTTAAAATCATAATCTTATTAACTTATTTTTTTTACCTCTGTGTTTTATTTCGTCTTGGACAGAGGTAGCATCTCTCTTCCACTTCAGGGACAGACATCCACCAGAGATCACCTGCTGCAGCTAAGAAGTGTGTGATGACTGAACTGAACTCTGAACTTTTCCAGGACCTGTCCCACCAAGAAGAGGTTGTGAGTACAGTAATGAGGACAAATACAGCCACACTGCTGCTACTGGACAAAAACTTGATTAGTTAGATTGTAAACAGTCTGTTGCTGCTTATTGTTCTGGTTCTGACTGTTATTGTATTTATTAAGATTTTTATTATTGTTAATATAGTTTATTTATTGTAGAGTGCTGTTTATTTAAAATATCATCCAAATGGGTCACTTTTATTTATTACTACAATACAATACAAATGTATTTTTGGCATATTTTCAAAATAAACATTTTGTAAGTCTTTATTTTGTCTTTTTTTTTTTTGTACCGAAAATAAACCGAACCGAGCCCTCCTTGTAATTGAACCGAACCGAAATGGGATTTTAGCATACCGTTACACCCTTAAAAAACAGCTGATAAAATGTAAACACAATCAGCTGACGGAATGTAAACACAATCAGCTGACGGAATGTAATCGCAAACAAGTGACAAAACGTGAACATAAACAGATGACAGAATGTAAACACAAACAGATGACAGAATGTAAACACTAACAGTTGACAGAATACAAACACAAACAGCTGACGGAACGTAAACACAATCAGCTGACAGAATGTAAACACAATCAGCTGACGGAATACAAACACAATCAGCTGAAGGAATGTAAACACAATCACCTGACAGAATGTAAACACAAACAGCTGATGGAACGTAAACACAAACAGCTGACAGAATATAAACACAATCAGATGACGGAACGTAAACACAAACAGCTGATAGAATGTAAACACAAACAGCTAATAGAATGTAAACACAAACAGCTGACATAATGTAAATGCAAACAGCTGACAGAACATAAACACAAACAGCTGACAGAATGTAAACGCAAACCGCTGACAGAATGTAAACACAAACAGCTGACAGAATGTAATCACAAACAACTGACAGAATGTAAACACAAACAGCTGACAGAATGCAATCACAAACAACTGACAGAATGTAAACACAAACAGCTGACAGAATGTAATCACAAACAACTGACAGAATGTAATCACAAACAGCTGACAGAATGTAAACACAAACAGCTGACAGAATGTAAACACAAACAGCTGACAGAATGTAATCACAAACAACTGACAGAATGTAATCACAAACAGCTGACAGAATGTAAACACAAACAGCTGACAGAATGTAAACACAAACAACTGACAGAATGTAATCACAAACAATTGACAGAATGTAAACACAAACAGCTGACAGAATGTAAATGCAAACAGCTGACAGAATGTAATCACAAACAACTGACAGAATGTAAGCACAAACAACTGACAGAATTTAAACACAAACAGCTGAAAGAATTTAATCACAAACAATGGACAGAATGTAAACACAAACAGCTGAAAGAATGTGATCACAAACAACTGACAGAACGTAAACACAAACAGCTGATCAGATGACGGAACGTAAACACAAACAGCTGATAGAACGTAAAAACAAACAGCTAACAGAATGTAAACACAAACAGCTGACATAATGTAAACGCAAACAGCTGACAGAACATAAACACAAACAGCTGACAGAATGTAAACGCAAATCGCTGACAGAATGTAATCACAAACAGCTGACAGAATGTAATCACAAACAACTGACAGAATTTAAACACAAACAGCTGACAGAATGTAAATGCAAACAGCTGACATAATGTAAACACAAACAGCTGACAGAATGTAATCACAAACAACTGACAGATTATAAACACAAATAACTGACAGAATGTAAACACAAACAGCTGACAGAATGTAAACACAAACGGCTGACAGAATGTAAACACAAACGGCTGACAGAATGCAGAGCCGTATATATAGAGAGTTCTGACACTCTTTGAAGTCGCCAACTGGCAGTCAATCGTTCCAAACAACGGCCATGGAAACCTTGTGGAGCTGCGCCCTCTGGCGGCAACGGAGCGCTACTGCAGGCAGAGTCAGACTGTTAAACAGAGCATGGAACAAATCGCCCCCTCCATGACCCACGTGACTTCCGCATTCCATTCTTACAACGGATCTCTATGGAAGTGTCGCAACTCTCACTTTATATGGCTCTGACAGAATGTAAGCACAAACGGCTGACAGAATATAAACACAAATAACTGACAGAATGTAAACACAAACAGCTGACAGAACGTAAACACAAACAACTGACAGAATGTAAGCACAAACATCTGACAGAATATAAACACAAATAACTGACAGAATGTAAACACAATCAGATGACGGAACGTAAACACAAACAGCTGACAGAATGTAAACACAAATAACTGACAGAATATAAACACAAACAGCCAGTCCAGATGACCCGACTGAGAATTATTGGATTTGGTACGTGGATGATTGAGCATGAACTTTCTTGCCATAAATACAAACAGCTGATGGAATGTAAACACAATCAGCTGATGGAATGTAAACACAATCAGCTGATGGAATGTAAACACAATCAGCCTACGGAATATAAACACAATCAGCTGATGAAACATAAAGCAGCTGTAAATGTTTTATTTTGTAAGTTTTCCTGCATGACATCACATGACCCGGTTTTAACTCCGCCTCTCGTCCTCAGAGCGCCCATCAGCGCCGTGGCCTGGTCACTGACCGGAGAATACGTCGTCAGCGTGGACAAGAGCAGGCTTGCCGTCCTGTGGAGTGACATCTGAATTGGCCAATCCTGCTGCTGCTCCTGTCGTCATGGCAACAGGCTGATCTGAGAGGAGCTTTGAGAAACATTTACGTTTTTTTTTTTACATTTACTGTTTGTTTTTAATTTTTAAAGCTACTCATTAATCGGACAGAATGTCAGTGAGACATTTTTAATAATTTCTAAAATAATTATGGAACTTTAACAGATAACTACGACTTTAACTTTATATAAAAAGCTTTTAAAGCTGAATGAACTGGAAACAGGAACCAAAATGTGCCACACGTTTTACTTTGCATCATTCGAGTGGAAATATTTCTCCAAAGATTTTTATGTTTTACTGCGTTAGACGCTCGTTTTCTGTTTGTGTCTCGCTCCCTGACGGTAGGGTTTAAAGGGTTTTTATTTCAAACTAAAAGAACCATTCGTAGCATTTTAACGAAAAGACCTAAAATACTCAAACCCTGAAAAGTTCTGGTTCTTTAACTTTACAACATTTGTGAACCACGTCAAATATTCATTTGAAGAACATTCAGTAGTTTGTGGTCTTTTGGACTCAGGTTCTGCTCAACAGGAATCACTTCTTGAAGAAATTGTTGAAAATGGTCCAGTTCGTCCATGTCAGTCCTGCTGGGTCTGGAGTTCAGGTGATTTCAGAGTTCTGTTCAGAGTTTGGGTTTCTAGATTTCTGCCTGTTAATTTAAGGAATACAGGGACTCCCCGACTTACGAACGAGTTCCTTTCCTACGCCCGTTCGTATGTCGAAAATCGCCGTTAGTCGGAAGTACACACTAGCCGCAACTTATACACGTACATGTACGGTACTGTACAGTTACCAAGCACTTCGCCTATCCTAACAGTACCCTACATAATTATCAAAAAACACATACAGTACATTTGGAGCCATAATGAAGGAAAAAAATAGTTAATTTCTTACTGTGAGCTGGTGAAGCCTGTCTCCGTCTGTTAGCATGTTAGCTCGTTGCACGTCCGAGCCCTGCAGCTTCCAGCTGCTTCACGCGGTCCAAACTGTTTACAGTAAGGACTGTTAGCATGTTAGCTCCATACATTTGGAGCCGTAATGAAGGGAAATAAGAGTTAATAACTTACTGGGAGCTGGTGAAGCCGTTCGTCTGCATATTAGCATGTTAGCTCTGGGTCCCACCAACATCCAGGCCGCCAAGCCGTTCGTTCGCGTATTAGCATGTTAGCTCCAGGTCCCACCAACATCTGAGGCTGCCAGGCGGAGCATCGAGGCGAGCTCCCGGCCGCAGCAGGCCTCTCCGCCGCCCGTCGGCTGATGGCAGGGACAGTAGCGGCGGGATGGTCACCGGATCCCGCGGTGAGCTGGTGGCGTCGGCCGGCGTGGTGGGATGTGGCGGAGCGATCGGCGGCTGCTGCTCCGGGCCTGAGATGTCCACAGAGTTCACAGAGCGTTTCCAGCTCGTGTATCCGAGCGAAGCAATCTCTCATCGGACACGGCCCGTCCAAAGCCGGCTGTCGAAGCCGGAGCTAACCGAAAACTGCCAAACACTGCCAAAAACTGCCGGAAACCGCGTAATTGGCTTCAAAATAATAATAATAATAATTTATTTATAAAGCCATTTAAAACAACCACAGCTGCAACAAAGTGCTGTACACATGAAATCAAGAACATTTAAACACATAAAATAAGATTTTTCAAAAAAAAAATTTTTTAATGAGATGTGTGACGTAATATCGAATCGCCGTAAGTCGAGGACTACCTGTATTAATGACAAAAAATGATAAATTCTGCAGAAACTCGATTGTTAGTTTTTTTGTTTTGTTCTGGTTCTGAACATCTCTTATGAATTCTGGTTCTGCTGATGCTTTTATTTTGAAGGTTCTGACTTTTTGAGATGTTTGCTGAGGTGACGGGTCAAAGCTGTAAAATGATTGTTGTATTTTCAGTGTTATTTATTTGTCTCTTGAGGTTCTGTTTCATCTGTTTGGACCATCAGAAGAAAAAGGGGAACATTTGTAGAAGGTGACGTGGTTCTGGTCGTTCTGGACCTTCAGCTCGTGGATCTTTAAACTGTAACAACATTAAAACGGCCTGTTAGACCAATAACTGACGTGTTTGATGATTAAACTAATCTGTGGAGTTCTTGCAGAATCGTATCACATTTTATTGATTGTATGTGACGTTCGATGACACTGGATCTTTCAGAACATCAGCTGTTGGACCAGTGGGTTCTGTCAGCTCCTTCATCGTCGTCACTCGGTTCTGTTGCGGGTGACAAACTGTCCAAGCGGTTTAAAACACCGGCTGATGATGATGAGCAGCTTCGGCCCTGCGGACGTTTCACGCCGAGGTTCTTAATGAGCAAACAGGAAGCAGCTGCTGCTTCTGACCCGGAGACTTCTGGCACCAACCGAACAGAAAACGGTAAACTCCATCTGTCAGTGGACAGTTTCTGGTCCAGGCTCTAAACTCAGATCCCTCTTGGACAAAGCAATGTCAAACTGCACAGTGGGAAAGCCCTTGGGTCAAAGATGATCCCTGTTGGTGTCAAGGTCATAGGCGACCCCATTGTTAAACCTTGTCTCTGCTCCAGGTTGACATCTGAGTAACAGAAATATCAAATCCTTTGTCCCCTAGAGTGTCTGTCCATCCATGAGACAGTCCACAGTAAGTTGTCCATGGTGAGTCTATCATGTTTAGGACAGAAAATGTCCTCATACTCCACATTAGATAGTTTTATTCAGACCATTTTCAACAAAGAAGCGTCGAGTGGTTCTGGTGAAGTCCACTCTGACCATAAAACGGTTTGGATCGGCTGATGGTCATCAACAGGTAAGTTCTTCACACCTAACTGAGGTTTCATGTTCTTTAATTAAACTGTTGGTTGATTTACACCATGGATAATAATGAATTTAATTTATAACACACTTTTCATTAACAAAAATCTCAAAGTGCTACAAAGTGCAACTAAAATCAAAGATCAAATAAAAACAAGTGATGAAATCAAGTAGAATCAATGATAAAACAAAAATCAATAATAAAATGACATCACTATCAGTCAGAATGACCTTTGATCTCTCCACCATCACGATTTTTGACGTCTACTATCATGAACTTTGACTCTGTCATCATGACCTTTGACATCTCCACTGTCATGATCTTTGACCATCACCATCATAATGACCTTTGACCCCTCCACCATCATAACCTTTGACATCTCCACCATCATGACCTTTGACCTTGCAATCATGATTTTTGACCATTGTAACCTTTCATCCTCCACCATGACCTTTGTCCCTACCATCATGACCTTTGACTCTCCACCATCATGACCTTTGATCCTCCACCATCATGACCTTTGACTCTTCTCCATCATGAGCATGAGGGGTCTGCAACCTTTACGATCAAAAGAGCCATTTCTGCCCCTTTGTTCACTAAATTAAACATGTCCAGAGCCACAATACCTGCTACAACTGGTGGCCCACAGACCACTTTAAGTTTGTTGGAGGGTGCTTTTCTGGACAGTAGGAGTGATTTTATAAAACTAAAAATATCTAATGATTTTTTAACATTTATTGTTATTTTTACATTCTGACAAAATAAAAGATGACATTCTTGTAAAGAAGGAAAAAATATAGTTTTTGCCCAGTTTCTAAAAGCTAAAATAATAAACTATGCATCCTTATGTGATTTTTTTTTTATTGTAGAAAAATTATGTATCTTACTTTGAAGAAACAAGTGTAAAGTGAAAGTGAGTATGTTTTAGTCCTTATGTTTCTAGTCTTCATATATTTGCCAAAGTAATTACAGGAAAACTACCGTATTTACCGGACTATAAGTCACAGTTTTTTGCCTAATTTGCATGCCCTGCGACTAATGGAGAGGTGAGACGTGTTTATAGATTCCCATATTTTTAGACCAATTTTTGGCTCAGATATGACCGTTTTTCATTTTGGCAAAAAATGGTGCAGTACCACTTTCGCTAGGGTACACCGACCGTTCCCACCTCATGTGTCCGAAGGCAGCCTCCTCTGGTCGGACTGACTCTGTCGCTGCCCGGCCTCCTGCTCTGGAGGTATGTTAGCTGTGTTTGTTAGCAAAAACGGTTACTATTTATCTAAATAACTCATGAACTACCAGACAGATTTTCTTTAAACTTACAGAAAGTAATTACTGTGTGGTCATTTACAAACTGTTAGCTGTTGGAATTGTTTGAGATAAAATTCAATCTTTTAGCTTCGTAAATATGCAGCTGTTAGCTCGTTGTTTTTCCGGAGATTATTTGTCTAAATAACTCGTGAACTACCGGACAGATTTTCTTTAATCTTACAGAAAGTAATTACTTGGTGGTCATTTACAAACTGTTAGCTGTATGAGATTTTTCAGCTAAAATTCGATTTATAATTTATTTTCGCAGCGCACGCGACGGTTTGGAAGAAGTCAAAGCGAAACAATTTAAATCAAGCTGATTTTACCATTTTGCGAATTTATTAAGGAACGGTTAAGCTCAGGAACCCTTGTGCTATAATGTCAGCTAAGAAATATATATTTTTAAGCGTTTATTTAGCTAAATTTAAAAGAAATAAAGCCGTCCATCCGCGCGCGTGCACATGGTGAAAATACTTTTTAAAATCCAGCTGATTTGACAATTGCGTTCATTTATTAAAGCTGCTGTCTGCGATTTCTGTATGACCAAAACAAAATTTTGAACAGGGAAAGCCTTCTGCTCCCTCCCCCTTGCTCTCTGGCTGACCTGCAACTCCGCCTCCTTAGCTCCTCCTCCTCCCAGCGCTGCAGGCTGGGACAGGCGGGGGATGAGCTGCGTGAAGCTGACACCCCACCCACATGAACAAAACTCTGTTTTTATTGGCTGGTTCAAAAAACTCTGTTTTTATTGGCTGGTTAACGGCTGGTCACTGTGGGTTTTTATAAATGCTTTTATTACCACCGGGAGACGCCAGAGGACTATAGTTTTTTTCAGAGATTACCTGTCAAACATATATCTATCATAAAATAGTGGCAGAGTGAAGAAATATGTTTAAAAAATAACTTACATACTGATCCTTTAAGGAAAAGTTCAGCTAAGACACATCTTTGCTATAATTTTCAGCAAACAAATAATTGTTTTTACCGTGTTAATCTTGTAAAGTCCTTCCGTGCGTGCTCGCTCCTATGGTCGCCATTTTCAGCAGGGCAAATGACGCACTGACGCGTTGCGTAGCGGTGACGCATAATAGATGCGACTTAACTGAAGGTGCAACATGTTTATGGATTTTTCCAATTTATCGCCAATAATTGGACAAAGCGACTTATAGAAAGGTGAGACTTATCAGGCGGAAAATATGGT